>JAQFYZ010003660.1:0-12862 GCA_034695085.1 Cylindroiulus punctatus | reverse complement strand
ACCCAACCGGGTTCCTAGAACCTGGTTGATGAACCGTATTTTGATTCCCGGTTGAGGAGGAGTCGACTGTTTCCACCAAAAACTGAACCGTGGATTGAGCCTTCAACCGCCGGTTCACAATCCGGTGGAAACAAGGTATAAGTGAAACGAATGCACTGGGTTGGTATCTTCTGGATAACTTCTGAATATGTTTCTCCTTACTTATGATCTCTTCATGATGATGCACATACACGGTGTCGTTTTCACATTATCCCAGCAAGGCGCATCGCACACCACAGTGCGAAGCAGTTGAGCATTTGTCCCTTGACGAAACAGGTGATTCGCTCAACTCGCCCAAGTTCCTATAGCGATAAAGTAACAACAGTTCGTGATTAAAGGGGTTTTTAAGGTGGACTACTCGGTGCCAGGGGTGCTCCGGATAATCGAATTCAATTAAAAGGACACAGCTTTGCATGCATTTATGTAAATTTCATTGAGAATAGGAAAAACACAGTAGTTTGTACACTCGTACATGCAACAAAGACAGAAACATTGCATTAATGTGTTGCAATGTTGTTAATGTACACGTCAGCGTTCACGTCCGGATAATCGAGGCTCTACTCTACTGTTATTACCTGAGTAACCTGACGGAGCTTATCGTCTTGCAGTTTTTTTCTTTCCAGCTTCGCAAGCATCTTTCCCTGCTGCCTATAGTGAAAAATTTCGGTTAAATTTTGTCCGAGTATAGTCGAAGTCGCGAGAAATGCATAGCAAACCAGAAAATACCTTTTATATTGATCTTCCCTATTCTTGCAATAACGGCGGACAGCATCACATTGACGCATCAGCATGTTGCACTCGTCGTTTTTATACCTTAGCTGTGCTTTAAGGCTACTGGTCAACTTTAATTCTTTGACAAGTTCGTTTGCGGTTTCCGAATTTGACATCCGTAAACTTTCGTTCTTCTCAATTTCGAGTGCGAGCAGAGAGCGCGAGGCTTTGAGGTCGTTCACCATGTCTTTTATCATTTCTAGGCAGTCCCTCAGCTCCGTTTTTAGTCGAGATTCCAGGCTTTCACCTTCCTGTTCTTGCTCTCTTGTTCTGGCATCTTCTTGTTCGGGCCCGGCGTCGAAGTACAACTTCTGAATTGCGTCTCTCGAGGGCAATGCCTGCTGGCATTGAGGACAAGAAAATTCGATGTCCATCCACCGATCCAGGCACTCTTGGTGGAAGACATGACCGCATGGTGTGGCGGAAATGTCGCTGGAAAAGTCGAAATTTACGACACAAATGCTGCATCGGCCTCGCATCGTCACTGATTCTACCCTGCAGATACTGTAAATAATAATAATCAAGATTGGGGTGATTTATTCTGTTTTTATAAACAAAAAATGGACGTCATTTTATGCTACCAGTTGGTAGCCACATATTGGGGATGTCATGACATCTCTGTTATAACCATTAAAACCCAAAATATGATGTCAAGTGGGAGATAAATTAACGTCGTTTGATATAGCCCTGATCCAAAAAGCACGTGGGGCATGTGATGCACGTGATACTTTTTGGCTTTGGCAGGCCACGTGGATTGGGATGGCCAGTGGTGGCCATTATTGTATTTCACTTCTGCTTTATAGAGAAACAAACTGGCAAAAAGAAGCTATCAGAAGAATACGTCTAGCTGGTAATGAGCATGCCTGAATCTGAATGAGTTCGGGGACAGTAGTTTTTAAGGAAAACTTGATCACAAATGGTGGATTTAGTCCCTAGTTTACTTATAAACCCATCGGCCCATCGAAAGTGCGTTGTGACTTTTGATGACACCCTGCACAAAATTGCCAAACACAATTTCTCCTTTCCTGATCAACATACATGTATATTAGAATATGCATGCGCATGAAATTTGAACACGTGCGTTATATTATTTCAGATTTCCGAATCTTTATGTTATTTTTTATTAATAAACGGCGTAACTGACGAAGGAAAAAACATGTAAGTAACGGATAAAAAACTATACATGATAAGGCAAAAATTGAGCGTTTTAATTAATCAGCCTTAATTAACAAATGCGCTTGTAACTTACCTGAACTACTGGATTAGAAGTTCGAAAACACTGGTGAGAACTTTGCAAGTGGATGTGGAAGACTCGAAATTGAAGTGGTCAACTCTAATAGTTGTAAGTGGAGCGTATTCCTACTGAACCTTTGGCCACAACTCTTTCTTCACCAACTGTCCAGCATGCGATTCACACCTCCTAACCTTCAACTGGCTGGAAGCCTATGGATCAACATGCCTTCCTGCCTACCACATGGTTGGGGAATTAGTCCCAAATTCCTCAATTCCCCAAGATAGCATTAGAGGGTAAGGGCAGAAGGCGAATTCTGTAAGGATGTGTCCACAGGTGGTGCCAAATATACCATTGTTGCACAAGCGCCTCCAAGTTTAGAAGTGCTTTGACCCATTGCAGGGTTCAGGGTTCAGGGTGCTTGCCTTTGCAGCGCAGAATTTCCCCTTTATCAGCCTATATGTTGGTAGTTTTGTTTTGATACTACAGGGTGTTTTTTTTTATTTTTTCACATTTATTTCATAAAAGTTATTTTTTGTCAGAACTTATTCCACGTCACGACTTATGACAAGCCAGCAGAAAATAAATTCAAAAAAGCGCATTAATATGACAGTGATGTAGATCCTTAATCTTTAAATGCACATTTACTGCAAATTGGAAATGTAGTATCTTCAATGCATCTGTATTTGTGATGGCGTAATAATTGCACTTTGATGGCACTTTTTCTGCCATTAATGTAAAAAATGGCAGAAAAAAGTACCATTCAAGATTGCAACATACAGGTGTACGAAATTGGCCTGGTAAACTTACACAAGCCTTTTATTTCAAATTAATCTTTGATGGGATTTGATCCTAGTTTTAATAGCGCAACGTTGAGACACAAAATGCAATGTAGGCCTACATGTAAACATGTGATGTCAGTTTAATGTATATCAACATCAACATATTACAGTGTTTATTTGTACAGCTTGTCCCTTCTGCAATGAGTGCTCCACCACTAATAAGGGCCACAACCCTAATTTCCTGTCCTTATTACCAGCGATTAAGATAAGCCCTTTTATAATATTGCTTCATCGGCCCCTTGCGCACTTCTCAGTTTTGTTGTTATATACTCCTTACAAGAATATCTTAACATATCATCACATCATAACATGCGTTCGTATCTTTCGAAGTTTACTTGACAAAAATCCGTCAATAATTATTCGAATTATAGCATATTTGCAATAAGTATACCGGTAATTAATATCGCCCACTCTGTACAGTATATTTGAGGTGCTGTGGCATAAGCTTCGAGAAATGTCAAATAGGCAGCTAAATCAGCCAGCAATTGACAGCTATATTTCTGTGATATAGAAATTCATTGAACTAGAACGTCTGACAATGCCGGAAAAACTTTAACACAAATGAAAAATCTGATGAAGAGATTTCAACATGAGATTTAGTTAGGACATGAATTCATTCAACATGAAGCAATTTGCGCATAGTTCTCGGAAGTTCTTTCAAATCAGTATTGCTAATGTAATGTCTTCGACTACACTCGCTGCCATTTTATTAATTGACTCTTAATGGGATTTTTGAAATTGTTTTGTAGTTTACCGGTATTGACTTTATTAAAGCCACATTGTGTGCTACAGTGTATTTGTTTGTTAGTTGTTATCTTATTCTTTTATATTTCAAATATATATAACCTAACCTAACCTGACCATTGCTGCCCCTGAGGGCGGCAAACGTTGCGTACAATTCCGTGCGCATGGTTTGCCAACAATTGGGACATATTACTGTTCCCTCATAGATAACTTAAATTTAGAAATGCTATGTACGGTATGATGTTACCAGTGAGATTTGTTGGACAATGATTTCTGTTAGTTTATGTTGAATAAATGCAAATCCTACCTCAATCCACGCTGAAATGCGTAATGGAATTTTTCATTTTGCTCACCGGCTGCAGAAATTGCACATTTCAAAAATATGCCCCTTGACCCCCCACCCTTCCTCACCCTGTCATCATTTACAGAATTACCCTAACGATTCACAATATTGACAAAGCATTTTCGAACTTTTCTTAACTTTTTTAGACCAGAAGTGAAGAATTTTAGTTTGTAATTAAAATAAGATTGAATTTACAAATGTAAAATATCGCCACAGGTGCTGCAACAGAATGCTGGATTTCAACTCATATTTTTAAACAAATGTCCCTAACCACTGAACATGCAACGATTAGGCATACGAATGCACAAGAATTAAGAAATGCTGAATTTATTGCTTATTGATACTTTAACATAGAAAAGCAGATTTTTTTAATTTGATATATTAATATGTAAATTTACAGAGCTTCCAGTGTTTGTACGCTAGTATGCCTAATTTGTTTTTAAGTGGTCAGGAAAATATGTTTTAAAACTCAAACAAGTGAGGAAAGTTGATAATTAATTCAATGAAGAACACAATTATTTTTAAATTGGACACCTGGCTAATAAATTTATGGTAAACATATTTACGCGTCCATGAATTATTAAAGTAATTTAGAGAACAGATTTCTTCATATAAACGACAAAATGCTATGTAAGTAGTATAGTAGTGTATCTGCTGTAGCATTTGGCTGATAATGTAGCCATGTAGTGGCTGATATAAAACACCGCCACAGGTGAAATTGTTGCGAATGTGGATCACAAATGCTAGAAAGTCAAATTTTTGGAAAGTGAATGATGAAATATCATTTCGGTCAACTCCTCCCCCCACATATTTCCGTCATCATGTTTTAAGCATTTTTGGAAAAAATGGTCCCAATTCCAGATTTTATAAACTCAAAATACAGATTTTATAATCTCAAATTAAGGTTATAACCTCACATTGCATTACGCCCTTGTGATGAACATTTTTATTGCAATATTCAGTATTTATTAAATTCTACCGGCAATTATTTGATATGGAAGTACATGTATATTTTCGTGAAATGTTTTTAGAATTAATACTGAATAGAGAAATGATAATTTACGTGGTGATTTTAGTGCATAATGTGTGAATTGCCGCGAAATCAACTACATATATTTGTAACCTTAATAGTGTGTGTGAAGCTTGACCCTGTCGCATATTTGATTGGATAGTAATCCAATGCTTGGCACTTTCCACTTTCAATGCCAAGCAGCGAAATTTGCATAAACTTTTTCACATTTTATTTGCGCAATCGGGGCAATATGGTGCATTAAACGCAACTCATATGCGAACACCTCTTTTTTGTGTGCATTTGGTTTCAAACATTGGTATCAAAATGGAAGACGGCCCATCAGGTGGTTCTAATTCGAAAATGACACTAATTGTGGCAAGAGCTGAACCGTCTGAAACAACTGGAAAATTTCGGCGTTTTCTAGACAAATGTAGTAAGTCCAATTACATGTATTTTGCAAACGGTGTGCCCAAACTTAATTAGGGCTCTCTACCGAAGCTGGGGCCGATGATGATCCATACTTTATTTAATACTGTATGTACACTGTACATGTAAATGTAGTAAAACCTTTGGTTGTATTAACTTGTATGCACACACATTGTTTGTCTTTTTCGTAATGGAACTCTATAAACAGTTAGGAAAAAAAGTACTTCAACATCCTAAATATTTTGAATTTTTAAATAAATCGTTAATGTTTTCTAATAAAATGAATGCTGAGGAATACTGTAGTTTCTACAATTCTATGTGAGTTTTTGGTTTGGACTTTGAGCAGAAATAAAATTACGTTACATCAGGTCGGAGCACAAATGTAGTATATCCAATTGCTGGATGCATAGTTTTTGCACTGCGATTCAATTTATAGACGTGATTCAAAATAATTTGAAAAAGTGGACTTATAATATCTGTGCTGTAAATCATCGATGTTTTAGCTTCATATCTCATATTCGCGTCCAAATGTGTTCAATGCCGTCATTGTACGAGTCTTCCATGTGTTCTGAATTTTTTTTAGAGTTTTGGACAAAAAAGGAGTTCAGAAATGGCCAGATCCTACTTGAAGTTGGCGAAGATGTTGCAAGAGGACTTGAAGAAGGTATTTCTAATTATTTAAAAAAAAAATTCTTTATTTTTTCATCAGTGATGTACATGTAGTTATATACGTACAGTATGTAATGTACATGTAAGTTTCAAACGTTTTTATTAGAGCGTGAGGGTCCTGAGGCCCCTGGTGCAGGCCCAAGTAGAGTTGAAGCGAACTGTCCACAGGCTGATTCACAATACAAACTTGATGAAGGTATTAGTGATTTCTTTTGGATCATTGATAGATTTACGTGTAAATTTGAAACTTTTTAGCAGACGGTCAGGATTCTGGCTCTACCCCTCCAACAAGTGAGGATGATTCAGCCTCCATTAGTTCACTGGATGCGATTCTTATCAAGGGTATTTCTGATGTTCTTGGGATCAGCGATGTAAATTTGCTGTCTTTATATGCAAATGTGAAACTTTTTTTCCATGAAGGACTTAAAATACCAAAGAGTGGGATTCTCGGGACTTCACCTAGCTTAAGTTTGTTGTCAGAAAAACTCCAACAGCTGCAGTCTAAAAGTAAGTCTCAGTTGGCTGACTTCAGGACGTTCGCAAACTGACCACCTTGAATAATGGTCTTGAAATGTTCTCAGTTGCTATATTCCTTGATGAATTTATTTAAAATTGTAATTTATTGTGGTTATTTTTTTTTAATGATTAGTTTCCGCCCGCCGTCGTTCCCAGTGAAATAATGTTGAATTTCTGATTTTGACAACAATGTTAAATATTTATGTTTGAGTGGCAAGGTAACGTGAGAAATAAATAAATACTTTAATTGGTTTGATAGTTGATATCCTTGAGTTCTTGTCTTGTTTTCTTTTATGCCAACTTTCAATTGTTGATTATGCTCATAAATTTCTACACTTTAGAGCCGAGGACTAAATTTACCATCGAGAAATCTCAGATCATGAGTCAGATGGTCTGTCCAGTTGAAATCTCGACAGAACCGTCCACTTGATTTTTGCGAGCCTGTTTTTGTATTCATATCAGTGGCTTTATAATTACTTTTACGACTAAAATTCATCATTTTGTCTATCATTTTTACAAAAAGTCCAAAAAACCTACACAAATGTGATGACAACATTTTGAACTTCTCTCCTTTGATGAATATGACTGTTGGCAAGTGATGCAAACGTCTTATTTGTGTGTGTGTGGTTTAGATGAGCAAATACCGTGTTATTATATCTGCATGTAATCGTAGTGAATGAAACAGACAAGGTCAACTACGCGTGGTCAAGTTTCCCGTTACCATGGTAACATACTTCAGGGGTTTATGATTGACCCTCGCGTTCCAAGATGTGACGTTAGTTGAGCAATGGCCGCCGGTTGGTGAAGTTATTCGCGTGTGCGGGAAAACATTCGCGAATTTCATTGAATTTTAACAGATAATCACTTAAATATTAGTTAAAATCAAGACGTGAAACATTCGTATCTTGGTTTACAAGAAAAGTTCGGCTGCCAATCTTCCAAAGGCGAGTTTTGGAGCTTTCATGCAAATTTGGATAGGCCTACTTGCTTCGCAACACGTTCCTCAAGTTCTATTTCGAATGCTGCTGTTCCATCACGATCTCATCCACCTGTTGAGTACCCTATAGGCTTCTATATCGTTCACTGATATAACCTCTTGTTATCTACTTGAACTAAGTGTGCAGATCAAAGGTAAGACATGCATAAAAATGTACGCATCTACCACCGAGATGTACGTGAATGCATGGATACCAACATCGATCACAATAATGGACTGGGACTTAACAATAATGTACATGACTGTTACATGTATCTTCTTGTGCCCAAAGAGCGAGGAAGTCGACGAAAAAGTTTTAGGATATATAAGGTAGACATGTACGAGGAATCATTTACGTCACCAATACAGCTTTTGAGACTGAGGCTTGGTGCTTCGGTGTAATTTTCTCCAGATACATGTACATGTTTGCAATTTTTTATAACAATTATTTTAAATTTATTCATCATGAGTCAATCATGCAAGTAAATTTGTCAATTTACTCATAAAATACAAAGCATCGTCTGCTTGATATAAAAGCAGCATGGACCGTATGTGGGTCATACCATGAGTTTGCATTGTAAACTGCAAGCTTGTTTCATGGTGCTTCAAATCGAACAACCATTTGCTGATTTTCAAATAAACGTAATCCAGGGATCTTTGGGCACTATCCCCATTTCTCCAAAATTCATTTGATCCAATTCATTTTAAACAAAAAAAAAGCTGCATCAAGACACTGCTGTATTCATTTGATCCAAAACCAAGGTGACATTATAGGGTGATAACTCACATTAGTGTAAATAAATTAGAATAGGCTGTGCTTCGAAAAATCGCGAATTTGTGACTTTACAACAATCCTGCGGCATCAGTCAACACCGGTTGATTTCACCAAGCACAACAAATTAAGGTAAGGTGACCAATCACTGGTACCAGTAAAATTTAACTAATGTGCTTTACAAAATATGGTTGATCATATCAAAGGAAATTTGTGCCGATGAGAACGATTAATAAAAATGCAACGTTTTACTAACATATTGTGGGTCCACATTTTTTTTATTTTTTAGATTTCTTTATATACCGGTACATGTACATGTGAATATAACATACCAAATATAAATTTTGTAACATGGTTAGTCTTTGCTTGATTGTTTTTGAACGTTGGTCTGAAAAAAAGAAAGCATTCGACTTAGAAAACGATGACATACTTGATCAAATACATGCAATTGTATATTAAAAATCGCATATTGGCTACATGTATGACACATTTATAATGAAATGACCAATTGATTGCAATAAATAATGCAACTGTAATTTATTCGGCTTGCCATAATTCAAAACTTACCATTGTCGTGCTGGTGTTAGGCACTTCAAAATGGTCCAGCCAAGGAAATCGTACCCCACATTTGTAAAAATCTAGCGAATGCATTGAGGATTTCATGCTCGAGTTGAATTTGATGATCAAAGATTTTGACCTATTATTTTTCTTTTTCGATCTTTTTACCCCTGAGCTTGGATGGCCCACCCAACCTGCATCCAAGGATGTTATCCCAGCAGAATGTTACCATGCTGCCTCGGACAGAATTTTTTCTTTAAAAATACACTAATCCTGTATCATCTATCTTATTTGTAAAGATTGATGATGAGACAAATGGTGTCAGCATGATTGATAAGGTGTTGGTAACCTCGAGTTCCAGCAAGATTCTGATGTGGTGATCTTGTGACTCGATGGACTGCTTTCACAGCTATGCTTTAGTGATTCGTTCGCGAAGTATAACGTCAACCGTCAATTTCGAAGTAGCTATAGTATTCGGGCTCGATCATCAGTTTCAGCTGGAGTGATCCTGTTCTTGTTGTCAATTTAAATTTCAGGTTCAACGCGAATTAGCTTTGAAAATTGAATATTCAAATTAGATACTGATTTGTGTTTGAACCGTTGAAGTTAAATTGCCCATTACTATTTAACTCGTTAAAATGGTATGAACCATTTTTTTTCATGCCTCTGGTTAGCCCAATTGTATATTTTTTGCTAGATTTAACCAGTTTTGCAGGGTACGATATTCCAAATCCAGTGAGCTGTATCTTCATTTATCAGCATAACTGCAGTCCAGCATTACAGTTTTAATCTCCGATTCTCTGGAGACTGCTTCTGTAAAACAGAAAATTTAACAAAAAACATACAGTTAAATCAACTGGTAAAAGTGAAATCTGATTGCTGTTATGGAAATTAATCGTATTCAAATTAATTTGAATGAGTATTAGGGCTCTATATAGTTTTTCATAAATTTTCAAAATGAATTTTTGGCAAATCTAAATTTTTTTTTGGAAAATATATCTTCGTTATTTTTTATTATTTTAATCACATGTATTTAACCGAATTTTGGCTTAGCGCAGCACAAGGAAATTTTTGAAAATGAAAATTTACTTTTCTTGCCTTCAATTAACGTTGCTCTGTATGGACGTGCAATTTTGTTACGAAAGTTGACCCTTATTACTACATGTACAGTAAGTAAATGTACGAAATTTCCATTTTTTAGAACAAGTTTTAAAAAGCTTAAGTTGAATTTAACAATTCTGTAGGGGTCAAATTTCGTTACGAAAATTCACGCTCGTAACGAACGTTTATTAAAGACACGATATTTAAAATGAACTTTTTCTTTTAAAATAATTTTGTTGTTTCGCACAAACTCCCTGTTATTCGCAAACGTTTTTTCGAAACGTTTTTTCCTGACTGGGGTTAGGTCTTTTGAATTTTACCTATATTACATGTAAGGCATGCAAAGACGCTACTGCTAAATGAAAATGACATTATTATTCCTTACCAGCAGATATCTGTGAGTTTGTACACGTCATGGTGTTCATTTCACTGGATTACACGTTTGACTTCAGGCTTTTACATTCGTCAGTATTAATTTGATTTCGTTCACTATTTTGATTTATTGAGTGAATAACTGAAAAAGACGCTTCAGATTAGCTCGATGCAAGTATGGTATGACAACAACATTGTCTGTACAGCTAGTATTACGTAGTGTTACAGCTTGGACTTGACAACTCAAAATGGAATTGATGAAATCAATTCAGTGAATTAAGTTTTTAATTGTAATTTCTGACTAGGGCACCGACATACTTCGAATTAACATTTTCTGCAATTGGTAAACGTAGCTACAGTGTGCAATTCGGATGTGGTTCAGGAAATAGAATAAAAATGGCTTCCTTACCGTACATCATGTAGGCTAACGCTGCTAACAGAAATATGACTGCAAACAAAATAACAACTAGGGCGACTATCGCACTTTCTTGTTTTATAACCCAAGTAGTGCTGTCCTCAAAACCTGTTGTAGTGTCAGCTGTTGTAGTAGTACCTGCTGGTATTTCCAATAAAACAAAAAATTCATTGCTTATTGGTAACATATACTGACAATACTATATGGACATAATGTATATGGGCATTGAACTTAAGTCTCTTTTCACTTTCATTAATGATATATAGTCACTTACCTTCAGATTGGATGAGTTCTGTTATTCGTGGATTGGTTTTCCTAGTTGTAGGTTTGGAGTTTTCTGAAAGATAAATGTTTGAACTGGTCAAGTTGCAGTTAGGATTGGTTTTCTTTGTCAATTCGGTTCTTGTCTCCAAATTTTATAATTCTATTATTTTAGTAATTTAAGTTCACTTTTCTTTGCATTGAGCAGCTACAGTTAGCTTTCCTAACAGTAACATCATGTCAATTTGATGTCACGTTGTCGAATGTGACAGTTTTGACGTTTATACCAACATGCAGCGTACAGAATTTCTCACCGTTACGTTTTTTTTTGGATAATGTCGCAACGGATCTCTTTTCTGCTACAGTCTCTGATGTACCAAGACTTTCACAAA
Organism: Cylindroiulus punctatus; assembly: GCA_034695085.1. NCBI lineage: Eukaryota > Metazoa > Arthropoda > Diplopoda > Julida > Julidae > Cylindroiulus > Cylindroiulus punctatus. The sequence goes on along the minus strand of JAQFYZ010003660.1, from coordinate 1,422 downwards.
TCCATTCTCCAATGTCCAGTTCTTGCACGTTTGTTATCGTCATGCTGCAGTTAGTCGTTTCCTGTCCGTGCATATGTCCATTTTTGTAAGCGTAACGTCCACCGGTAAGAATGAGAACGCCACGCCGCTGCCATCCACAGAGTACCGGTTTATTGAACTTGCATTCTAATACTACATTGTCTCCAAATCTCACATCGGCGGTTCCATTTTCCTTGATGAGAACATCTTTGACTGAAATTATAACGATTTAGCGTTTGTGAGTATTATGTCACAAGTACGATACACACCTTATCGTTTTGGAAATTCAGTGGACCTAATCCTGTCAATGAATAACAATTTTCATTTACACTTACCATTGCCGTTATCTTCAAAAGATATTTTGTGCAAGTTGACCAACTGAAATGCCAATGAATATCATTATTATATGTACAGTTTGGTTTTAATGCGTTGCTTGGTTGACGCCCTGCAACAGCTATTTTAGAATTCGTTTATCAAAGGCGAACTATTATTAAAGAGGTTCTCTATGATATTTTTTGGTATGCATGCATTCTTGATAATTAGTGATAACCATAACAAAAAATGCATTTGGACGTTGCACATTTCTTATCTGTGAATTGACTCTGATGACATTTTGTTTGTCATCGTCACATGCAACTACCATGTAATCATCCCGTGTCTTCGTTATCAGGAATACTGTGAGACCAGGGCTCACAATAAGGTCAAGTGTACCGTTACCATACTTAAATATGATAGAGTGAGAAATGCTTTGCAGCATATTTATGATATTACATATTAAATAATCGCAATACATGGTATTTATTTACAAAATTGAAATTGAATTGATTTTATGGATGAGCCTATCTGCTTATGCATGTACATTACGCTTTCATAACAATTTTAAATTGTGTACTACAGTATGATGCAGTACTTACTTTGAAGAACAAGAAGCAACAGAACACCGTGCATGTTAGCATTGCATGTAAGCTTCCCATGTCGATTGTAAGATGTTTGGCTGAAAATCAAACAGTTGTTATAAATTATCATCCCAACAAGGCACGAATTATATTACGAGATTATAAATGTGGATTTGTTTTATCTTGGTGGGCTTTAATGTTGGTTTATGTATAACTATTGGAAGTAACAACGTGGCTTTAGAAATACTGTTGAGTATTTCCAATATATAATAAAAGTTGTGAAAAAGCATAAATACGTTGTATTAACTTGCCCGTAGAACCCTTGAAGCTGAAAAAGATTCCATGATTTGGCTATTTGATAAAACTAAAATATTCTTTGAAATGTTATCTTCGATATTATGCTGTGAAATGGGTCCACAATTTAATCGCCTACCCCATATGGAAAAGAAATGTATTTTGAAATATATTATGGGAAATGTATTTTGAAATATATTGTGGAAATATATTT
>JAQFYZ010003659.1:0-12866 GCA_034695085.1 Cylindroiulus punctatus | reverse complement strand
CTATCGTTAGGAAATTGCACGTCCATAACAAACTTTTATAAAAGGCACAAAAATTAAATTAAACTATCGTTTCTAAAGCTTTCGTTGTGCTTCGTGTCTATTGATCGAAATAGACTCAGAATCAGAAATCATGCGTGTCTATTGATCAAAACGAAATTTCGAATTTGGTGTTACGCATTGGGAGTAATTGTTGTGAATGTTCGTGTTCCTTCAATTTCAATCTCACCATTCTTTTCTAAATGGAAAAGTTGCACAAAACCCAACATTAATTTTTGTCATTTTTCTCCATCCAGGTGCAGGGCGAGCAACATTTGACATCGCGACAACGTTCTAAAAATGGATCCCAGTAGGACGTCACCGGAAATCGGCATGCTCGGACCCGACAGGTAAGCGATACGTCCCAAGTTTGGGGCCGGGTACCTTTGAACTATGACCTTTGGCCCACACCCGGATTTGGCGCTCACCTCGGAACCTGCCCGCGGCGTCGGCAGGCCTTTCTCAAAGGCGGCCATCAAACTCACCTTGTCCCGGAAAAAAAAATGCAACGCTCGTTTAATTTATCTTTTTCCATAATTAATAAAACGAAATTAGCGCGCAAAAAAATGGCCGGAGGTGGTTGAACGCTCGGCTCGAGTGGCAGTAAACGAAATGGGCGCAAAAGAAGAGCGTAAAAAGGCCGAAATTGACCGAAAAGGTCAGAGTATTTGGGGATGGAGGAAGCTAATCGCTGGCCTCCCTGACAGTTACTTCCTAGCCCTCCCAGAATGAAAACCAGCTCGGTTTTCAAATTCGAAAAGACCGCCATGGCCGTTTTCCTATGCCGGTGCTGCCCCCTGTCGGGCAAATGGAGAACTGCGTACAGGGTGGCACCAAAGTGATTGCGATTTTTCAAATCGGAAATTTGCTGGATGGAAAGCGGAGGGGTCGTAGAAGATATTTGACACTTGGGAATCTTGAGGGTATGAGTAGCGGAGAATTTCCAATTTGAAGGAAAAAAGATTTTTGGGAATTGGGAGAGCGCGTACAGGGTGCCGCAAAAGGGATTTGCGGATGTTTTGGAATGTGTGGATGTTGGAATTGGACGTGTTGTAAAGGGAGGACTTGTGGGAAATCTTTCATTTTGGGCACCCAGGGGTCGTGCATAAGTGCCGTCCATCACTCATGAATGTCCGCCGTCATTCAAATGTAAATCACAGAAATGTTTTCTGGTGTTAAGTTTGTTAGACTAATTTCGTCCTCTACAACCTTCACATTGGAACCATTGTTCCAACTTTGCTAGGTTGAGCTATATTTTCAATGAACTTGATGGAACGGTTTAAGGTCAAGTCGGGGGACACCCCCAGATATCTCGTCCATGACTTACTGCACTGCAAGTATCAGTTAACCAAATGTTCGCTTTTGAGCACATTTTTGGTGAGGTAGATTGTCACAACATCTACGATTGCATGGACATTGTTTATGCGCAGCCCCTCAGATTTAGGGTCTGTTCAGTGTGCAAAATTCGCGGTGCAAACTTTATTGCGTGCCGAATTGCAATTTGCGATAGGCATGTCACTTCTGACGGCAGCCATATTGAGGTCGGCAGTCATTCGATATCCCAATTGCATTTCAATTTGTCAAATGTTTAATTGCCGTTGCAGAGGAGCCAACGATCTTGTTTGAATTTCGCGACTTTGTGCCACCCGTGTTCCTGAACCGAAATTGTACACAACGCCCACACGCAAACTTGAATTAAGGTGGCTAATAACCTAAGAAAGCCACGCATGTAAACCTGTTTGAAATGCATCTTTACTTGAGGGCACTTGAGTTGACAACTCACATTTGGACTGTTTGATTCAAGGCACCCCAAACCGAGCAAGTCAAAGTCACTGCAAACAGTTGTGGAAAATCTAAATCCAGATTAGGCACCATTGCAAACGCACAATGCTTGATCGGTTTTATAAAGCTACGGCTTTGTTGTGAAGCAGCGGATGCTGGGTGTTTTCAAAGATGTCACCACCAGGTGTCGACTAGGAAAGTCATGCAAGGCGTTCACAGACTTCAATGGAACTTCAACACAAATTAGGAAATTCTTTAAGTTCCATGAAGTTTCACTGTAGTCTATTACATTCAGGACTGAAATCAGGCTGAAGTCCTATTCAAGTCCACAATATCCCGCATGATCAAAGCTGGACCCACCAAGACATGCAGTGTCTTCAACCAACCTGTAATGTACCTTAGCTAAATTCATAAGTGGCCACCCCTATGTAAACTCACATCGCCTTTGACTCGGTGTAAGGTAGCTTCATTTACACACATTTATGTAAACGCGGTAGTTGTCTTACAACATTGTGGTCAACACGTTTCTCCTACCCTTCCGGTCGACCCTCAACAATGGTCGCAACAAATGGACAACAAACAAAAGTAAGAACATGATCCAGAATTTTTTCTGGCATGGGACGCTCATAGGGGACGCTGATCAACACTCCTTTAAGTACAGTAATTACGAACCGTGTTCCAGCTGCCTTTATCGCCAGGGGCTACCTTTTATATGATGACCTACCTTCGGTGAGTCATGATTATGTGCAAGGGGTTGAGAGCCAGCACTTTTTACCCCTCTCCCCTAGGTGGTCGTTTGCTTACCCTCGCCGCCATACAATGCCCCCTTTCGAGTGCGAACACATCGAAAGAATGTACACCTGTAACACTCGAGAGCGGCACATGGGGGGCGAAGGTTGCCCACTCCACCAATGGCCAGTGGAGCCCCAATGGTCACGCTTGTTCCCCGCTCCATCAAGCTCGACATCTTTTTCCTTGTTTTAAGGGCGTGTTGCACTCGTCAACACGCCATCTTGAGGTCAACGTGAGAAAAAGGAAGGCTTTTATGAGCTGCGAGCACGTCATTGTTTGCTTTTCTTTTTCGTTCCGAGGCGAAGGGATAAAGCTGTTAACCCAACATCCTTGATCGGGTAAACATGAATGCCAAAAAATCATCTCGGCGGTCTCGATTCACGAAGCCTCGTCTGGGCGCAGAATGGCACGTGGGGCTGAGTGGACAAGCCCGTACTCCGTAACGATTTCAACTCCCCCCACTTTCGACATTGAATAGCTTTGCTGTTACTTGGGCACTGCTTTGACGATGAGGCTTTGCCAGGCGCAGAATGGCACGTGCGGCTCAGCGGCTAGCCCATACTCCATAGTGATTTCAACACTCCCTACCACATGGCATATCGTTGCTGACAGTAGGCCCATGAGTCCAGCCACTGAACTGAATTGAATTGGGGTACTTTCATGCAGGTTGACACGTGTGCTTACTTGATTGGACAAGATAGTTGCCCACTGGAACTCCATAGGAATTTCGAGACGAGAAGTGAAGCCGCGAAAGTGTGGCTATTGAGACTCCATAGGGCTCCATAATTATCTGACAGTAGGGTTGCATTTAAAGTGAGTTGAATATCCTCTGCTCGACGCAGAATGGCACATGTAACGATCTCAACCCTCCTTCACATGGCGTATATCTTTTGACAGTATAGGATACTGAGGTGAATTGTACAGAACATCACGTACCACTCAGTGGCTATTGGGAGTGTGCAGCAAAAGGGTCGCCATCAGCGTGTAGTATCGAGCATGGCAGCCATTTTCCTCCTCTCGCAGAAACTCCTGAAACAGTACATCGATAAGCTGAATCTCACTGATTGGCTGTAAGATTTTTTACTCCATACACCACAAGGCATAACTTCGCTGTAGGTTGGGAAATAAGTTAGGCCGAATTAAAAAGAGGTTCTGCCAGGCGCAGATTGGCACCCAGACTAGCCACAGGACCAGCGCATTGTTGGAATTGTATTTAAACTTGGCATCCCCTTGCAGCGCAAATGTGCAGAATGGCACTAGCAGCCAATCACTATCGTGCAGCTTATAGCAACGACAAATAGGCCTATCATCAAAGTAATGTACATGTATATCAATGTGTGCCTAGATGATCTTCGACTCCCACCACATGGAACCTCAGGTGTTGACTGTGGGTTTGTTGAATTGACTTGTGAAGCTGACTTTCCTAGAGACAGAATGTCACCTGCAGCAGATAGGTCTGGCTCAGACGCGTACCTTTTGGAAGAGGGACCCAAGATCGGCCAACAGAAGCAGGGTGTCAATCTGCGTGCAGCCGCATCGAGTAAAGCTGGGTGCAGGTATGACGCGTGGGCCACAGCTATTCCAAGGGTACGCAAGGGGTTAATCCTCCGTTAAGCCTAACGTTTTTTGCCCTTCTCCAAAGATGAATATTTGGAAATATATTTCGAAAAGAGGCTTACTGTAAGTCTTCGCGTTCTCGATTACGGATTCGGCCTTATAAAATAAAGAGCTTAAAAAGCCAATCCGCTCGATTACGAAAAAGATTATTTATACGGTGCAGGTGTGTTTTTATTACTTTTTCATCCATCCCTTTTCCCCAATTAATCCTCTCAAATATGCGTCAAATCTGAGAGAAAACCACCCAGTAATAAATGCCAACGCCGGTGATTCACGGGGCACATTCATGGTCGGTTATTTGGCAGACAGAATAAACTCATTACTATTATTAATAGAATGCAAAGCAAGGTCGTGCACCATGGGAGTGAAAATCTGGCTGAAATCCGGTGGAGTTTTGGATGGAAAAAGTGCAGTGAAAATAATCGAATCAGACCCTCTTAGACTACGTCACACACATACGTGTATACAGGGTGTAAAAGAAGTCTACATGCAGGGGCTATAAAATTTCTGTTATGGCCAGTTATGCGCCCACATGTATAAATGAGCAATGTATCTGTGAGGGGATGTTTTCAATTGGAACCCTTATTTTGGCCCTAATTGTAATATCTTCGTGGTCCAAATTGAAAACTGGTGCAGGTTGATTAATTCAATATCGATGATTTGTATGTGAAATTATGTAGGGGGGGAGGAGTCGATGCTGAGTCAATTCAATTTTCAATTCAATTTAATACTCCCACCACTGTCAGCACCTGAGGTGCCAGCCATGTGATGGGGGGTATTTTAACCCGAAAACACAAAAACATATGTGACTTCAAGACAGGAAGGTCTTGAATTGTGCTGGGCCTTGACGTTCCACTGTAGTAACGCAAGTTATTTCTATGATGGGGGTCTACCAAATACTGCGTGTTACAATTAAAATTTGGGGCAAAATGCATCATTTGCTATATACGGTTTTTCAGGAAATCCGTCCATATCACGTGCTTTTGGGGGACTGTAAACCATGCTGTGTGATCTAATTTTAAAGCTCGTTTAGCTAGAAAGACAACATTTAAGTCCTCGATAGCATGCACTTCATTATTTCTTCACAAGAACACCATGTTTGTTTACAATAGCTACGCTACTAGTCGTCTCTGTTGGAGACGGAACTGGATTACATTAAACAGAGCTTAACGACATGTACATCTAAAAGCGTTACTTCCAAAACGTTCAAAAAACCTCGTCGCAAGGGGGCGCTTTCGTTGCGGCGCGTGACGTCACTGCATTGTCCCAAACTGCGAATTGACAGAAACCATGCGCGCTGCTTATGAAAAATGGCGTTTCTCTAATTGAGGCGCAATTAGTGATAAGGCTAAGTAGTGCCGTCGCCTAGGAGGCCAAACACGGTCCTCCGCTTCCTGATTTATTTCGGGGGTCAAACAAAAGCCCATTGTGCCAATCAAGGGCCAGGGCGGCGTCTGGGGCGCCCCCACGGCGCTCCCAACGTGTCAACATTTGGAACATTGTCCATGCACAACATTTGCACATCCTCATCATGGTGCGTGATTAAACAAAATGGTTTCGTAATAATAACCCATTCATTCTGCGTGCAAAGCAAAATTTCACTGCATTGGGGCACATACACTGTATGTACATATGATTTGCTCAAAATTAAAGTCCCTAAAAAGAAAATCATCTGTTAATCGCTTGGCGCATTAAGGAGGATTTATAGTGAAGTTCATTATAACCAAACACATATCAAGTGAATAAATTTGGAAGTTTGCTTTACACCGCCGCATGGGGCGCCCCAAAAGCTCACTTCCAATGCACCGTCGATGACGTCATCATTAATCTGTTCTGCTAAAGCGACCAATAAATCAACCAACTATAGCGCCTTGAGAGATTCTTGAAAGCGTCAAATAAATCCTTAGTTTCGAGGAATGCGCCACCTAAAGCAGTGATTCACTGGAGTCACGTTAAATAACAGACCCCTCCCAAAATCTAGAAAACAATGCAAAACAGCCCAATAAAACTGAATCCAGATGGCGGCCTAGAATCATGTCTAGGATGTGCAAGCTTTACATTGAGTCACCTTAAAATAACTAATAAGCTTCCTGATTAGAGATGAGTGTCGGACTTGCCTTAAAGTCTGCCATACGGTGGTAACAGGAAGTCACGTGCTCATCTCAGGTTAAGTCATGCAATTTGTAGCGACTTTTACCTTGCTTGGTTTGGATTGCATTGAATTCACCCAGATTCCACTCAAGTACGTGTAAGCGTATGTTAAACAGGCTTACGGTCTTAATTGGCTCGCTTAGATTCAGGTATCTCAACGGCTGCATGTAAGCATAGTGACTTGGAGTTGGAGAAGGGAAATTTGGTTTCTATTTATTGCCAGGGGCTAATTTTGGAAAGACAAGGCTCGTGTTTATTTAGAAAAAGGGTGTTTGGTATAAATGAGGTTTTCTTTGAAAAGCTAATGGGTGTTGGGGTGCACTTTACTTTTTTCAAAACATCGGGGGGGAAAGGGAAAAAAAGAGGTGTTTAGGAAAGCAAACGAGGCATCATTTTATTATATAATAATTTTTGTTAAAATGCATCATTTGCCATCCATGCAAAAAAGTCTGTGTCACTCAAATCAATCACTAACGCGCAAAATTTGGTAGGCCAGGCATGATCTTATTTTACAGTAATGACATTCACTCACACTTAACTGGAGTGTGCCTTGTTTGGGATTCGTCATGGGGGGAGTTTGATTCAATGCACATCAAACCATGCAAGTTAATGTCGCTGCAAGTGCATGTAAACAGTTTAAACTGACTCAAGTGGTGACGAGCACGCCACTGTGACAAATCTATAACCAGATTTCCAACCCCCAAATGTAACAAATGTATGGGGAAAACATGCCGTTATCTAGTTTTATCAAACCGAGATAGCGGCCCCACTCCCAAGGTGCTTGCTGCCTTATGTTTAGCGTGCAACATATCACCACCAGGTGACCCACAAGGCAAATCACGTAAGCCCACACGCGTGACTATAGTAGAACTACGAAGAGATGGAACTGGGCTGAAAGCGCCTACCAATAGAATCCAATCGACAGTTTGCGATTGACTAAGTCCAGTATTTCGCATACAGCGCCACTGGTGAGGAAGGAGCTCAACAAAAAAAATACATCGGAGGCGCTTCAGCTCGAGGCGTCAACCATTTTCCTTTCAACAACTAAAACCAGGAATCTCTAATCGATAAGCGACACCTCTCTGATTGGCTGGCCTTCAGTTCCACCAGTTCGTATTTCTACTATAGGTGTTAGGGAGCTTAGTAACGTAACTGTGATAGTGATGGCATCACACTAACCCAGCGCCATCTATGATGCATTGCTCGCAACTTGTGCTGGGCAAACACACAGGGCGGCCCAGAATGCCAAACACCGCAACCCTGAACTTGTCACGTGCATAGCTTGTGACGTCACACTCGCCACCAGGGCCCACAGGTGACGTGTTACGTTACATAGCTCCCCTAGAAGTCCTCAAAAGCAGTGTTGGAAGGGCTGGGGTAAAAGAGGGGCTTGGGGTGTCGAATTACCCCCAAATTTGTCGAGGCGCGTCCCATCAGCTGTGCCCAAAATAACCCCCCGGTGTCGCTGAAACAAACCCCGATTCGCAGACAGGGGCCTGACCTTCCTCCTCCGATCGGCCTATTATTGGCCCACGCGGGGTTCACAAAGGTCGCCCAAACAGGCCGTTAAATGGACGCGAGCCCGAGTCAACAATTAGCCGAAAAGCGGCTGTCCCCCGGCCCAATTTATGCCTTTCCCAACAACGAGTAACAGCGTAACGCGACACCGAAATAGTAAAACGTGGTTCGTATAAATAGCCCTGCCTGAGCCGAAACATTGGTCCTTCTTGACTGGAGTTGTTGTTTTCCTACTTTTGAGACACCCCCGTACATTGGGCGATACATGGTTTCGTTTTGACAGGGTGCTAATTGGCTCTTACTTATGAGACACCCCTGTACATGGGGCGATACATGGTCGTTATTGCGAGGTTTCCCCAGCAAGTCAATTTTCAACTTCCCTGACTTTTCCAGGTTTAAAAAAAACTCCCCTGTGAAATTCAAATGCGACCTTGACATATGCCAATGTAAAAATGCTGTATTTCGTGTTCATTGTTTATAAACATGAGGTGAACACAAATTTGGTTAAGAGACGGTTAGAGACCAGCAATACAGCACACATTTTTAATAAAAAATAACTTCCAATTCAGATTTGTTTTATCAAATTTACAATTTCATTATTGATCGCTTCCACATAATTGCTCGCTTCAATTGATAGCTTCAGATTCTTGATCATTTCAACTTTTCATTTTCGCTCTTCAGCTTCTTTCGATTAGGCGTGTCATTTCTTGACTTCTGTGTCAAGAGATTTTTAAATTTCCCTGACTTTTAAAAATGAGTGTCAATCTTCCCTGAATATCAGGCCTTTACCACTTTTCTGAGGAAACCTGTAGTCGGGTCAACGAAAGAATATACTGGGAAATTCAATTGGATCAATATAATTCAAAGGAATGTTTGCAGTTAATCTGGCCAAGCCATTTCCGTCATTCATGCCAGCCTGACCCTAAAACAGACGTCCAAACATGTCATTCATTATTACTATTTAAAAAAAACCCTTTGATTTGGATTCATTACCAGGAAAGTGATGAAACTTGGTTAAGTGGGGACTTGGGTTAGTTGAAAACTTTGGGGGGAACTCTGGGAGGGCCCATGAGACACCCATGGAGTAATGAAGTGGGTATAAAACCTTAGGAAGATGCACGGCAGATTGCCAGTGGCATTCCCCGTAACATTTCTTAAAAAGTAGTAAGAAAAGCTAATTATAACGCATTATTGTTGCATTCTTCAAAATGACCAATCCAATTTCCCCTGCGATGGCCAATCATTGCGTACTCCAGGGCAATGCTAGATTGCCAGCTTTCAGGGGCACATTAGAAGTCAATATGTTCAGTTTGCATAACTTAAGGGCTTAACCATTCATTGAAACTTAAGTCAAGAATAACTCACAATCAACAAAGTGCGCCTGTTTGATATCACCATCAAGTTACATACACATTATCCTAATTAAATCCCGCTTTGAACTTGCTTTCAACTATCGAATGAAGTCTCCTATAACATTAAGTTAAAATCCTATTTTTTTGATTGCTTAAAAACTATGCCAAATAACCTCTGAAGCAGTCAACATTTGGGACACTGGGGCGTTAGAGCACGTTATTACCTAAAAAATAATAACCGCCGTGCTGCTAAGCTTATAACCGGGCATCCATGATGGACACTATCCATCAAATGCAGATTTTGCAAAAAATGTCAGTTTGCAGTTTCGACAAACTGAAACGGGGAAAAAAAAGGATTAGCGAGTGGCAATTAAGACATTGCACTTGACAACAACGTGTATGGCTGCACGATGGAATTCATCAGAAATAATTCATCATAATTATTAGATCAGTTGCATCGAAACACAATAATGATAAACAACTTAGGGCTAATTAAAACACTTGGATTAATTAAAATGCAATTGATCTAATTAAACCACGTCTGAGTTTATTAAAACCACATTTGGGCCAGTTAACACCACATTTGGGTAAAAAATTCTTTCGAGACACCTATATAACCATATACAAGGACGAATCAGTCTTCTTAAGAGGGGGTGTTGGATGCTATTGGGACACCCGGCACAGGACAATATAAAATTATGGTCGTTCTTAACAGTGCACATGTATTAACTACTTTATAGACACATCCCAGTAGGACGATGGATTATATTTCCGAGACACCCCTGTACAAATGCCAATACATGATGTCTCCAAAACGACGACAGCGCCACGAAATTTGTGACAAAAGAATTCGTCGTTCGTGTTTTGCAGCGAAATGTGGGTCAGGTGGCCCAAAATACCCGCTGGTCGTTTTAGGGGAAAACAAATATTGGGGGAGAGCGCTCGTTGATGACAGCACAATCAGCTTTCACCGTCGTTTACGCCTGACCCATGGTCAGCGTGCACGTGCGACATAACAATGGCCATTGTCCGCCACCGACGCTTTATCTGGGGTCGTGCAAGTGGGTGCAGTGCGGTCAAGCCCAAAAGCGGCCCCAATTCATACTGGGTTACGGGGGACAGTGCCAACTCCGACAGCGACCTCTAGTGACGTCCTGGAGCCCAACCGTACAGGCCATGCTGCATGGCGCGGTGGTCGCTCCAGACAGGTTGAATCCCTCCGTCCACAAAATGCCAGTCGAGCTCAGGTCGAGGTGTTAAAAACGTCAGAAGCCAGGGTACACATCAGTTGAAGTTCCCCCGACGTCAATGAAGTCTGACTGAAGCCTTTGAAGTCCCTAACGTCCGACTGAACAAATGCAGTCATTTTGTCCTACTGCATCGTCTTCCTACTGAAGCCCGACTAAAGTTCCACCCTAGTCTCTAAGTCCCGAGGAAATCCTTGCAGTCTCACAGAAATTATAGAATTCACCATTGAAGTCCAGTTGAAGCCATTGTAAATCGGATTGAAGTCGTTGTTGGCACACTTGAATTCGCAAAAATTGGTTACTTTTTATGCAAAATTTTGGCAAAAACCGGTTCACTTCTTTGTATTTTTTTGCAATTTTTTTTTCCAAAATTGGTTCATTTATTCTATTTGTTTGCAAAAAAAATTGCAAATACCAGTTCATTTGTTTGCAAATGTTTGAAAAATATGGAGCATAACGAGTGATTGGGTATAGGCCAAATTCAATTTTGTTTTCACCAAAGTCCTGATATTTTATGGGTTGCCGTTAAGGTGTCACATGCTATGTGGTTTAATTGCATTTTTGAATGTAGGGTTATTGGCTGCACCTTGAAAACATCTTACAAATGTGTATATTCCTGAGAGGGATAAACCACACAAATGCGATTATACCATCTAATATAGTTTTCGAATAATTTTACATTATACACGTGAAAAGTTTAAAAAACGCCCTGTATAAATACACAATTTTTAAGTCAGGGAATTTTACTCGGGATGGTCAGGGAAAGTCAGGGAGATGACTTTGTAAATTTGAGTATGAACCCTGCAATGTGGGACTTCAATGGCAGTCCCAAGCACTGAAGTCGCTTACGTCTGTAGACGGGTGTAAACAACTATCAGGAGTTCCCTATCTTTGTGAACACACTTATCGGGTTTTTTCTGACTTCAATCACTGCAAGTGTGGGACTTCAATTGCAGTCCCAAGCGCTGAAGCCCCTGAAGAGTAGACTAGTGTAAACAACTTTCAGGAGTTGTTAATTCACCCCTCGGCTCATGTGGTCGCTAATACAGTTCTCACTGTACAGTACTTCGCTATGGAACTGAAGGACAGCCAATCAGAGAGGTGTCGCTTATGGATCAGGGATTCCTGGTTTTAAGTTGTTGAAAAGAAAATGGCTGACGCCTCGAGGTGTAGCGCCTCCAATGCTTTTTTTTTTGTTGAGTTCCTTCCTCTCACCAGCGGCGCTGTATGCGAAATACTATAGTAAAAATACGAAGTGATGGAACTGGGTCAAGTCTGCCGACCAATAGGGACCAATCGCCTGTTGACGATTAATTTAGCCTAGTTGCGTACAATCAATCGACTTTCCCCGACTGAACAATCATGGAAGCGCTAATCGACAAGCCGCATCTCTCTGATTGGCTGACCTCCAGTTCCATCACTCTGTGATGCTACTACAGACTTAGTCAATCGCAAACTGGCGATTGGATGCTATTGGTCGGCGCGTTCAGCCCAGTTCCAGCACTTCGCGGTTCCACTACAACTCAACGCGTTTCCCAACTTGGCGAAAACCTCACAAAGCCAGTTGCTGCACGGCGCCAGCAGATGGCGCTGGCCGTCCTCCCCTCCCCCAGCCTGGCCCGTCGTCCTTCCACCGTTCCTCACTCTAGTCACGGCACTCGTCGCGTCCGCACGGGGCGCTCTCCGTCCCCCGACCAGCCCTCGTGTTTCGTGCAACGTCTGCTTAGCCCGAGCACCAGCCCCGTCCCACGGATACTTCAGCATGGGGGCTCCGGGCGAGGGTGCGGGACTCGCCACCCCGGATTAAGGTGAAAGTGCGCCCATGTGGGCCCCGGACCCGCGCTGGGCCAGGCGCCAGGCGGCGCCCATGGACACGGCCCCGGACGAGGCGCTCAAGTGGGAAGAGTTTTTCGGTGAGACGCCAACTTTGCCTTTCTGCTAACCCGCGCTCCTGGGTCGGGCTCCCGTATATTGAGCTACCCTGTAGATGCATCAACTGGCCCAGAAAAGTTTTCTTAAACATGTTGGAAACTGGTAACTTCCCGACGCGTTAACATTGCCTAGCATTGCCATGGGATGTCAAAATACGTTTACATGTAAGGGAGATTTCTCGGTGTTGCCTGACTTTCCAGAAAAAGGTGGCATGGTCTACTTTGGTGTACTTTGGTGCATGTATTGCCCCTGCCACAACATAGACCAAGCCGATTAAGAGATGGGCTTCTCCTCATGGCTCGTAGCATTGTAGTGATTGCTCGATAGTTAGGGGGAAGTCAAATCAGAAATAGCATTTTGCCAGTACAGTAGAACCTGTCTAAGTCAATACTGTAGGGACCGGGCATCACGTATCGGTTTAGACAGGTTATTGACTTAG
>JAQFYZ010003658.1:0-12867 GCA_034695085.1 Cylindroiulus punctatus | reverse complement strand
ACCCGCCCATCGGCCGCGATATCCAGCGCCATCTAGTGGCCGATATTTAAGCTTGGGGTCTCCAAGCTCCCCCTTAAGGGAACTATGACACCTATGGCCCTTTTGAGTTACTACTAAGGTGCACACTTAGCAAGATTATCGTGGTACTGTGACGCTTTTATGACCATTATTGGCCATGAAAGCTAAAACAGCTAACTCTGAACTTAAACTTTCGGAAAGTCAAGGAAATATCAACTGTCCAAATTTTCCCCTTATTGAGATTTCTGCCAATGGTTTAGCCAAATAACTATGGCAACCTCTGTAGTGGTTTGATTGAACAAAACATGCGTTTATTTATCTATTTATTTATTTATAAAGTGTCTTTTTTTGTTTGTATTTGGCATGGTAATCTTCCAAATCTATATGAGACTTCACAATATGCATGCCTTTTTTCATACTTTTTTGAGTTTTGAATTAATGCAAATGTCCTAATTCATTAATTTAGTGGATAAACTGCAGTATATGTCGTTGAAAATGTGCACTTTGCACGTAATATTTATATTTCAACTATACTTTTCTATTGCAAGCTGTACACATAATTTAACATTGTAATGTCTGATTTAACTGGCAGCATAAGAATTCTGGAGCAAGGCATAATACCGAAGTACACGCCATTTGATATTTTCTGGGTCCTCTCAATTGAATTCAGTTTTTATGCTGCTGGCAAGGTCAGGTTTTGTGCTCACTTGCATTATTGTCATTGGCAAATTTACTGTACCGGTCGACCTTAATTTTGCTTCTTGGGTTGATATTTTAAGTACATCCGTGGATGCCAAGTACATAGGGGGCTCGGCTGCCGTTCTAAAAATAATTTAGTTCAGCTAACCCTGCTGCAACTTTATTATCCTTGTGCAAAACTAGAACTCTTACGTTTCTGCTCTTTTTCTCCTTATTGTGCGGCAGTCTTTTTCTTTCTTCCTCCTCCGTTTTTTGCGAATTTGCAGGGTGGCAATTTGCACTTCTTGCATCTTTTATAAATGGTGTTGCCGAACAGAAACCTGTTATAGCCTAAATGCCTATGGAGTATTCTAGGTAGGCCTGCATCAGATTTTGTGCTCAGAGATGGAATATTTGAAGGTCGTGCTCCTATCAGATTTCTTTATTGAACACTTGCAGGCTTGTTTTGACATTGTTTCTGATAATAGTCTCCAGTGCTATTTGCCACTGTACTATATGGCATCAGGACACGTTTTTTCAGTAATTCTTTACGCCCTCGTTGAAAAAAATAAGTTTTGTTACCCGATGCTCTCAGCTGTTGGTGTAGTTCTCGGTATATTTGTTGGGTGTTTCCTGCTTCTGTTTCTAATATTTGTCGTTTATTTTATGAACAGCTCACGAAAGTCTTCCAAAAGTGTGGATAGTGTCGATCACGGGTTTTCGCCAAAGCTTTGCTTAGCATGGTTTCGAGAATATTCAAGTAAGAAAGATGTTTATTCTGGTAAAATTTCATTTCGTTCATTAGATGGTATTGCTGTTGTAAATCTTCCCCAATGACGTTAACATTTTAAAATTCCAATTCCAGATATTAAATTATGTATAGGCCTACGTGACATTTGGTTAGTAGTCATATTGTAATCATGTTTCTGATGTGTTGTGTAGCTGCAGATGAACCAGATGTCTTAGGGCCAGAAGGAATGGAAAAGTTCTGCGAAGATATCGGTGTAGAGCCAGAAAATGTAACTTATGTTCGATTTGCTATTTTAAAATTGTTCAATGTTATGACAAGACCTAGCACTGCGACTTTTTAACAAATTGTATTCTAAATGCTTGCAGATTGTAATGTTAGTATTAGCGTGGAAGATGGAGGCGAAACAAATGGGTTTTTTTACTCTGCAAGAATGGTCAAAAGGGTTAACAGAGTTAATGTAAGAATCTACCAAACTTTCCATAAATTTATTTACTTCAATTCAATTTCCTACGAAAATAATTTAGCTCCACTCTTAAAATGTTCAATATTTCAGGTGCGACTCTTCTAAAAAGCTACAAAATAAACTAGACTATTTACGAAGTCAGTTAAATGATCCGGGATGTTTCAAGAATATATACAGATATGCTTATGATTTTGCTAGGGTAGGTGTTGTTCACTCGATCGATTTAATTAATTGTCAATGTCATATTAATTTTGTTTTGATAAAATATTTTAAAATATTCTCTCTGCTTCCTAAATTTTCAGGATAAAGATCAGCGTAGTATGGATATAGATACAGGAAAAGCAATGCTACAGCTCCTCTTAGGAAAGCACTGGCCATTGTATGGATTATTTCATCAGTTTTTAGAGGTGAGTCTTGAACTGTCGATAATCTTTGTGCTATTTGATCGGAGCAAATGATTAGCTAGTGTAACTTGTCAGATGGTTGCACTGCCTTTTTTTCCCTCCAACAATGTGCAATATTAGTTACTGTGCAAAGAAATTGTTTCCTTAGTGAAACTGCCCTGTATCCCCCATTTCAAATGTGAAAGAAAATTGTGAGGGACTTAAGGTTACACTATTGCATGTTATGGTGTGTTTACACACTAGCACAAGCGTTGTCTTTAACCCTAGTTTAACTACGTGTATAAACAAGTTTTACATAGCCAAGGGATTCCCATACAGGCTCAGTGGTATCACAACCGCCTGAGATTCGGGAGACCTGGGCAGCTATCCTGATTGTGGTTTTCGTGGTTCCCACAGTTTGCATGGGTGTTTGATTTGTTTGTAATAATGCCACATGACCCGCCACGTTCGTAAACATGTTTAAAAGCTGTTTGAGCTTTTCAAATTGATCTATCATTTCTTACTGAGTGACTTGACTTTTTGCCTCCTGAATAGCAATCGAAATACAAAGTGATAAACAAAGATCAGTGGTGTAATATATTGGAATTTAGTAGGTCTATAAAGTCTGATCTTTCTAATTATGACGAAGACGGTGCATGTAAGTGGTTCCATAATTTCGAACTTCCGCTTTTATGTTTGGCGTCTATATGAGCTTTATGCGATAGCTTGTGGTTGCCAATGCTCTGCATCTACTATATGAAACAGTACTATTTCGTTTCGGAACTAACGCATATGACAGCTGATGTTGCTTAGAAATATTTCGATGGCCTGGTGGATTTTACCACGTAACGACAAAATCGCATTTTTACAGGAAGGACGAAAAACGACATTCATATTGCATGCTGCTCAATGGGTAGCACTCAAGTGGTCACCTCGAAATTAGGGATTTCATTGACTCCGATGTGACTGGTTATTGCACAAACACATGTGGCAGTATGTCCTGAATAGAATGGTGCAATGATCCCATTTTGCTAAAGACGATGATACGTGATATTGTCACTAGGCCATCGGTATCAGGTGTAAAGAAAGATCTGATCCAATTGTGGATCCTTGAAATGGTATGACGCTTTATATAGAAGACCAGAATAGTGGTAACTTCTAGTTCCACATTAGCTTGTAGCCAGCTCGATTCGGTCAGAATTGACGTGAATTACTCGTTTTAGGGCCTGTTCTTCTGGACGAATTTGTCGAATGGTTAAAATTAAAGCCTCACGAACCAATGGCATGAGACTGGACAGGGAATTTTATGCTCTCTGTTGCAAATTTTCGAAGTCATCCATACAGTGTTCCATTCACTTGAAATTTCAAGTTTTAACTATGCTGCCCTGTTCTACTTGGTGTGAAAAAGTGCTGCTGCTGTGCTGCTGTTTAGTGATACGCCTGAGCTGACCTGCGAAGGTTCTCAACAGGCAAAACAAAGTCGATATTAATCTCAAAAGACGTTTCGTAGGATTGAAAAACTTTCTATTACCATGGCCTGGGAATCCGAATGCGCGTCCACAGGCCATGCTATTTGAGTATACCGATCGACAATGCTGCAGTGCAATTTGTAAATGCTCCAAGTGCCAAGAGGGAAAGTAAGATCTAATGACTGATCATGCAAGTATGTTATTATTGTAGGTTGCGTGTATCTAAAATAATATCATGTTGTTCCTTCTCTTCATTTTTGAAAACCTACCCAATCGAAACAATAAATATGTGCCCTATGCCCTGTAACTGATACTTTCTTGGACGTTTTCCGTTTGTGTTATCCTGTAATTTGATACTGGCAAATATTAGTCTATACTCCATATCAATTAAAGGTGCTCCTTATTTGAGGGGGAGGTGGGCTCAGTAGGAACACGTCCATCTAGCATTCACGAGACATCGGTTTGATTCTCTTTCTGATATCCTATTTGCAGTTTTCGTAGTTTTCCGCAAGGTTTTAACTAGCGGTTCTGCCGTCCTAGAATGACGCCATATTAGGACGGCAGACATTACAAGGCAATGACATTTTTCCTTAGGATGGTGTAGCATTACAGTAATGCAAATTGTTAGTTGGTATAATAATAATGACAACAAATGTCATTACCACCCCGTACTGATATTAAGTTGTGTGCTTATTACATCTTATAAAATAACTTTGTCGTCTAGAAAGATTTGCATAGTGATGATAATGGTACACAATATTTTTATTTTCGAAGTGAAATTAATGAATTTTACAATGGACAGCTTGCTTTTTTCCAACATTATGCTTTACAATATCTGTCTGCTTTCATCTTGGCACGCCTGCATTAGATAAAATGCATACATTAATAAGCTTTATTAACTAGCAAGTAAAGCATTTGTATTAAGCCAGTTAGTTTCCTACCTGTCTAGTAAGACTTCATGAAGGTTGCCATCTGTCTTTGCTCGTTTCAATGCTTTTTTATCTTCAGCACTAATACGTAGTCTTCTATCTTGAAAACTTTGGAACTTTTTCCTATAATTATTACATGGTTCAGTATTTTGTTCATTTTATGACGTCTGAAAAGTCCTTAGCAGTTTTGATTCTTACACATAGTCAACTTCGCAATCTCCTAAGCGATTTTGTTCTTGAGAAGGTGCGCCATCATTCAGGGGATTACCCACGCTGGAATTTGATCTGATTTTCAATATCTCGTTTTCTTCCGCTTTTTTACTCGAAGCTACAATATCGCCATCATCGTCGCAAGCAATGAAGCAGTCGTTGCATCCCAAGATTGCAAGTTGTCCCTAAAGATATATACGCATAGGTTACAATATTATGCCTAATAATTGGATAGATTACAGTTGCTATTACATACATTCTGAAATACTGGCTCCCACTGTTCCATACTTCCTATAGCGTCAGATCTCCCGACAACAGATCCATCTGGATTAACTCGTAAATATTTACCATAACCAGATTTTAAAGCCAGCTTAGTCTCGTTAACTTTGATCGCTGTTAGGATCTCTTCAGGTGATGGTCCTTCACCTGTAAGTGAGAATGCAATTAAACTACACGTGTACCTTCTTTCAAAAGTCAGTGGTTGTCAATTGAGCTAAAAAGGTTGTTTTTATACCTTTGTTATGTGGAGGGCCTAAAGTAAACAGACCATTGTCCAAGGCTTGTATATAGCAATTTGGTGCCAGTTCGATGGCTATGCAGCCAGTGATGTCGTCAAATTTGCTAATGGGCCACCAATTACCTAAATGAAAATGAACGATGTCAAACAAAGCCGTGAAGGTACATACGAGCTCGTTTAATGATCTGAATATACGGTACTAACTGTGGTCTATTATATCCTGCATGTCAGCAGCTTTAGTAGCTGCAGCTTCGGCTTCTGCCGCATTCGTTCGCTTTCTTTTGTGCTTCTTACTGAAAGTGCAATAAAGGTTTACATTTTATGACTGAATGTCATGTTCGAAAAACTCCAGTGGGCTAGCTCACAGACAGCAAGCACCACATGAATCATTTTTGTCGAACTGACTTGGTCTAGAATTAGAAACACTTACAGAAAGACTACACCGACCTACATGTAGTTTATATGCATCCTTTGAATCTTATTTTAAATCGTTCGTGTCCTTCACTATGTTTACATACAGCGTTTCCCAAAAAATAAGACCTAGCATGATTTTTCAAAATGATTTTATACCCCGAAAATAAAACTTAGTGCTCAATTTGGAACAGAAAAGAATATACTGTATGAGTTGGTTTTATATTCTGGGTAAACATGGTATACTTTCCATTACGTAGTCTTACATGTAAACCTATTTTAACTAACCTAACGCAAGCCAACCTGGTTTCATTCTGATTCCTGATGATTATTCAGAATTTCTGGATACCTTTTATCGTGTACAACCTATATCCTTCTACATGTATCTACCGTCCCTTTGACATGATATACAGCAAGGCCTACTTGCATGTACTAGCTGATCCATATTTATCGTATTATCCTGTGAAACGTAATTTACCATCATTGTTATATTTATGCAATGATATACCTCTTTTTTTCTCCTTTCAGCTTTAGTTTTCCTTTTTTAACTGACAAATATTCTGACATATTTGTTGAGAAATGCAAGTCTGCTACTATTTACTTCTGCTTCTTTCCCACTTGCACGTTTACGTTACGTTGTGGTGAAGTTGCGCATAGACTACGGAAGGCAGTCTATTCGCAAGAGCGCCGTATGAAAACAACGTGGGCGTACATCTTTCTGCATTTTACCACAAAGATACAAATTTCTGATTTGGAAAAATATGTCAAATATTCAAAAAGCAAATAGTACTCGATAAGGAAACGCAATTTTATTTTTAATGACATTGGACACAAAAGCTGACTATACAAATATAACAAAGTAGAAGGTATTTCGTGATAATAAAGTAGACTCAGGCTGCAGTATCATTTATAGATAAATTCTTCACGTTTGAAGCTGGGAAACTGCCTAAAAATGAAAATGCGAATTAATATTTAAAAATTGGAGAACAACACGTTGACCATCAAGATGCATAGTCGTTTACTCTGTTGGCCTGTTCTAATGTTGCAATAAACTTGGACAATTCTTCTTTACTCATTTCGAGCACAACGTTTTCATCACTGGTCGTTTTTAACATGATCGATGCGATAGGTTTCTTGATGTTTGCCATTTTGTCACTGCCCACTGCCAACTGTCAGAAATGTAGTCAGAAAACGAGAAGAACAACGCACTCACAAATATTCATCATTAGCATTTTTTACTAATTCCTCGAAACTTACTTTCAGTTGCCAATCAAAATCAACTAAGGACGAATCACTAATATTGCATGTCTCGTTCAACAGCAACTGAGTGATCTCCTCATGGCAGCTTATCAGGCAGTGATGGATGGCAGACTGATAATCAACTGGTAAACAATGGAGTATCCTTTCCACCTAAAAGGTAAGGGAAATGCTTCCAGTTATTTGGGCAAGCACTAATATTGCAATACCAAAGTATGAACTAGAGAACTTGCATCCGACTTTGTCCATTGGTTCTTCACACCATCTTTGAGTGTCTCTGAATATTTCTTGTTCATCTGCCACCACTCTTCAAGCGTCCATATCTGCTGAAACTCTGAGTAGCTGATGACTGGCTTCCGTCCACACATTTTGTCCACTATGACGTGTAATATCTGTAGACAGTTTAAATATAACAATTTGTTAGCGTACATAGTTACATAGTGAGCAAGTAGATTTTTCACCACTTCTGTCTTTTGATGCAATTGTTGTCAACATAATATTCGACCTCCTTGGCTAATTTACAGGGTACTTGTCATGTTCATCCATACACCAGTGTGCACCATTTGGACTCAGAACTTACATTGGTTCTCATGCATGATTTGAATGCACATTGGCTAGATGTGTAATGCGGCTGTCATATATTTGGCATGTTCAGGCTTAGTACACAGCTATTACACCAAGCTAACTAATTTTTTTTTTTGAAATTGACCACCACCTGCATGATACATGTACATCACATCATGATGAACCTCAACCATTTAACACGTGACAAGACATTACATAACTTCAAAAATCGTGGCAAACCTTTGACGCATCATTTATTGAGCACTTAGCCAGCAATTGCAGCTCTTTTTCCATGGCACTAGACTTTTGAGTGATAAATAAATGAATCAAAACCACAAGAAAACCTAATCCACAATTTCTCAACAAGCCAATCCGGTTGCACTTTGTGGCGGATAGATGTCGCTAGCACGACCATGGAATTCTATATTTTTTTTATAGCATTTGCTGCTTTCGACCAATCGTATTATTTCAAGTGAATTCGAAGAACTCGAAATTCTAGAATCAAGCCTCGAGCGATCATTCGAAAGTCGGCTGCGGTGACGTGAAGGCGGTTGTGAGTGAAAGTAGTTTGTTTTTGTTTTGCAACTCGATGAAGTGGAGACATAAATTTGGATATTTTCATCGAGCGCGGGCAGCGTGGTTTTAGGAAAATGGTTTTAGGATACAACCATTGATGAGATGAAAGGTGAGCGAAATCTTCCTCTTTTTACCAAAGTTTACAAAGGCTTTCTATGGGGAAAGACATGGGCCATCGAACCAAAATTTCAGGAATTTTGAGGCCACGTATAAAAGCGGTTCAGGTGAACTTTGATCTGGGAATGATATTAGATGCTGTGTGGTCTGTGGACTGCTCGGTCGTGGTATTCGAGCAATGCGATGAGGTTAAATTCTATTTGATAATTTGGCTGTTTTGAAGTTGAAATCCGAGGGATTTAGAACAGCTTTGAACTCGGGGAATGAACTCGTTCGTGCCTACGCTGCAGCTGGATCCTACTGGCAAAGGTATTGCGAATTTTTCCCCTCCTAATATCTTTGTGGGAAATATTCAAAAATGTGTGGAGGTGAATAAAACTCATCCTGTTTCGCCTTAAACATGTTGTTAGTGATGAGGCTATGCATTTAGGTTTAAGATTCTGTTAAAATAATTTCAATTTAAGGACACGTGTGGCTGTACTTCTTTGTTTTTATCACTGTGTTGGGTTAAATATTAATGGAAAATGCTTTTGTTTGGCCTAGTTCATCAAAATATGGTGACTCGACATTGCAAAAGACAGTTTCTATCTAGAATTCTAAATCACCAGCAGTCAAACAAGCAGTACCTGTTAAAACAGGAAAGGGAATTAGAAACCTTTGGCCAAAAATTGTGGGAATTTTTGACCAAATGAAAAGACAGTTTGTGAACTTTGAAATGTGTGGGCTGGACTTGTCCTAGAAGTGCTTAGGTGAATGCCTGTGTGGTGGAAGCGATTACAAACCAATTTTTTGCACTAGAAAAATGATTTAAGGATGATGTATGTTGCTGGCAAATTTAATAGTTTACTGAAAAGTATTTGCACATGGCTTACATGAGCAAAAGGGCATGTGCCATCCCCAAGCATGCAAACGTTCTAAAACGAAAGTTTTAAAAAGATGAAACTCCATAAGAATCAGAATGTGAGAATTTCTATTTTGTCAGTTGGAATTCCGTTTTTGATAAGTTTGGTTCTGCGAAAATATTGCTGTTCAAGAGAAAGAATTAAATAGTTATTTGCCACCAAAATCGAGTTTAAATGTTCCAAGAAGGAAAAAAGAGTTGGTCGGATTACCATCAAATAAAAGTGCTGCTATCGACCGGAACATTTTGTTTCTCTTGAACAGCAATATTTTCGCACAACCAAACTTATCAAAAAACGGAATTCCAACTGACAAAATAGAAATTCTCACATTCTAATTCTTATGGAGTTTTATCTTTTTAAAACTTTCGTTTTAGAACGTTTGCATGCTTGGGGCTGGCACATGCCCTTTTGCTCATGAAAGCCATGTGCAAATACTTTTGAGTAAACTATTAAATTTGCCAGCAACAATGTAAGTGAACTGGATGTTTAGTTAGTCATACATTTGTTAACAGGAATTAGTTTTATCTTTCATTCCATTCGGGTAGAAGATGCGTTCACCAATAAAAGATCAAGGGTTCTAGCCTAACAACCTCGAAATCAGGGAAGTAATTTAAGGTGAATGTGGTCACCCTGTACTATTAGTAACTAAATTTGACCAAAAATATAAAACAAAGATGCTTCCTACAGCATTAGTCATTGACATATGCCAATATATGGCATCCGTTTAGATTGTAGATGCGTTGCACAGTTGTTGTCATGGAACAAGTCAGTTATAAGCTACCAGAAGTCTGCATCTGATTTTGAGAAATATGAAATGTACAAGTTTTTTAAATGCATTTTTAGAAAAATGAGCAAATATGGCAGTCATTTTGCTAGAGCGTGATAAAACGTTAATGACCGCACTTTGAGTTTCGAACGGTTTCCTGATTTATTGTAAAATAATGTAAAGGAAATGCGATTGATCACATTTTGAAGCTTTAAACATGTGCTGGTGTAATGATTCTTAGGCGTTAAAAAAAACATCTTTTCATAAATGTACAACTTTCGCTTTTAAGAATATATTTTCAAGTTTGCATCGATGTAAAAGCTAACAACTTTCATATTTTAAGCCAAAAATGTGTTAAATTTCCCGTGAAATTCGTGCGCACGTTTGGCACATGGTGTAGACGCATGACAGTCAGCCAGATGTTTGTATCCAGTTTCCAAACAAACTCTTTCGGGTCAAATTCCAGCTGGAAACTGTCGTTGCAACACCCGAGTTGTTTCATGATCCAGATGCAAATGTTGGTGTGTGCAATATTCGGTTTTTCCAACGTCCTAATTGGAATAGAGCAACAACGAGAGCATTATTTCAGGTACACTGTATTAACACACGCCTAGAATGGGGCTTCTAGGTCATTCGTGCTAGCATAGTTTTCCGTGAAACTGAGCCCACTTATGACGAAAATCGTACTAAACATTTCTGACATTTGTTTTGCTGTAAGAAATCATAAATGTGTAATTTATTCCCCACTCATATGCCAGCGCACTGATATTGTGAAAGTTTCAAATTTTCCACTTTAGCGCAAATGACAACCCAAATCCAACGACCCTTCTTTCGCTTTCGATTCGTACATTATATATTTTTAATAAACAACGTTTACCCTGATCAGGAAATGCTAAGAAAATGGAAAAGTGTAATGGCTCGAAGATGTCTTGAGCCTTAATGATAAACGAATGAATTGGTGAAAACTACCTTAGAATAATTTTATGCAGTTTTGATTTTAATGGTTTTATCCCCTCCCTTCCCCACTCCTCGCTTATGTTTGTGGTTTGTACATTTTTGGACACGTACACAAATTTTTAGCAGATTCTGACTGCATTGTTTTCAGATTTGCAATTCAAAAATTTTGGGCAACTTCAGTGACACATGATACCATTATTACACTGTAGAGTAGTGCTGTTATAGACAATTTAAAGTAGGCCTACATGAAAAACTGATCTGTTGAGATTTTGACTTCGCATTTGCATGTACTTAACTTTTTTGGCCATCAAACGTTTTTGCCATCGTCGTAAATGATGGCAGATATGGGATGGTGAAACTTGTTCGGTGAAGACAAAACGGAAGTGACGTACGTTCGGTCTTTGTAGAACGAGGCTGTCACCCCTGGTCATTTCGAGCACTAAATTTTTCGGTGTTGGCATCTTCGTGCAGGCCTGTTTGGTGATTCCAATGTAGTTCCTGTACAGCCTTGAACCTCCCAGAAACAAATGTCAGGATTCGCCGTCTAAGTAGGCTCTGACCTAAATAAGATTCAATTGATCGGAATCTCAGAACGAAAAAGGTAAAGATGGTTTTTTTAAGTGTGTCCTCGGACATGCTAGACGTCAGTAGCCATTTTGGCCGAATTCATCACCTGCCATTTCCTCCGAAATTTATTCATTGCATCGTTACTTGGAAGTGCACGTCGTGGCCTTACCCTGAGAAATAAATGGAAGCCTGTAAACGATAACAACAACCCTATTGCTTTTCGGTTTTTTCCCCCCGTAAAACTTGTTTTTGAGACCGAGGCGTGATTTTACGACTTCTGTTATTGTAGTCTAGGCTGTGTTATTATTATACGTTGTTGTTGTTGTTGTTGCTGACGACGCATTTGAACCTGGATATCCTAGGATTTCTGGCCCTATTATCTTCACCGTGCTAACGAAAGATTCAAACCTTGCCATTTGACAGAGTGCCTGTTGTTAATTTGGGAAACTGGCGCCGTAAATGATAGTCCTGACTTTCATGGCAATTACTGGGATGGTTTCTGTGAAAATCGACCACTTTCCCCTTCCTCGACCTGTATGTGGTTGTGTAGTGTATAGGGTCAGAATTAGGCCAGTAAAACATCTATTGATTCTAGTGTCACGGTAATTGACATGCATGTACATGTGCTATAGGCTATACATGTATTAGTGAAAGTGTTAAAGATGCGGATTATATTCCGTATTGAAAGCTACCTCTCGGGTCAAAGGTCACACTGAGTCGATAGAACGAGCATGGCTCCAAGTCTATAAACGACGTAGGCACATCAAAACTGTCAATTTCGTTCCCTGTGGAAATATTTAATAGCTTATACAGTGTAACTATGAGGTTTTTGAAAGACGGCATTCAAGAAGGAAAAATCAATGATTTGGAAAAAAAAATTATTAGGACAGTTTAATCGTTGCCAATCTCGAAGTTGATATTCCCATACCACAGGACACTTGACTCCCCACTGACTGGTGGAGTGTTTATCCCCACCTTCGTTCTTGTAAAAACAAAACTTTTACTGGACATGGAGTTGGGAAAAAGTATTGCAAAATCCAGAAAATTCAACGTATCAGAATTATACTGTAGTTGGACTGTTGGATCATCTTTTAGGAAATGTTCCTTACATTAGATGACCGATATTGCACAGCATTTGCATAAACAAAAATTGGCGTTTTCCCCTGCTGATCCATAGTCCTACCTGCCACGTATAATCCATCATCATCCAAATTTTGTGGCCACCCCCATCCCTTCAAATCTGCGGACGCAATTCCAGGGATGTGGCCGATGTGACAATTTGAAACCTGTGTGACAAATGTGACAATTTCTGCAAAAAATGGAAAATAATGT
>JAQFYZ010003657.1:0-12867 GCA_034695085.1 Cylindroiulus punctatus | reverse complement strand
AAGCCCTCAAAACAAGCTTCCACAAACTGTATCTCATCAACACAATTCCTCCTTTCGTACATATTGTTAGAACCTTTGAATGCATCAGTGTGGTGGTGAAGAGCACCTTAGCATGTTTATGGTTTGTGTTTTGCAGCTGGTAGGCATTGAATAATTTATCGTTGGCATTTACTCATTTCCTTCAATTTTCATTTAAGATTGCGCATGCAAAAACCGGCTTGATTTTGGTCGACGTTTTGGGAAATTCGGCGGGTCCCGAAAAACCAAATTGAATTTTTCGGGAATTTTTTATGCATTCGTCGACGACGCCAAGGGAATGGGGCAATCAAAAGGCAGATTTTCGCTGAATACTTTTAAGATTTTTTAATAGTAAGAACCACGTGGGCCGCCGGAAGCAAGACGGAAAAATCTGAAAATTTCCTCGAAAATTAAATATTTATAAGACTGTATAAGCGAGCGGGGCAACGGCAGAACATTTCTCCTTACATATTTTTCGCTGATTTATTCGCATTATTTGGGCTCGCTGGGGCCAAAGCGGTTTATTTTATCGCCAGGTTTCCATAATGAGATTCACGAGCGAAAACCTCTGGAAAAATAGTCATAATAAAAGTGTTCTTTTTTTCTTTTTTCAAATGGTGCTCGTCTGGCAGGGCAAATGGGTGCTAACTGGAGCAGGGGGAATTTGGCCATCAGGCCAGGATTGTACAGCAAGCCTGGCAGAAGATAAAACAGTCGAAATTGAGGTTTTGGGCCACTGTAGCACAGTGCAACTTGCCTTCGGAATAACGTATCGATTTTTCAATCTGCTTTAATCTGGTGTTCATTAGTCGCGAGCGGGGGTGGCGTCGTAAAAAGCCTCAAAATTCGCAGCCATTTCAAGCGTGCGCAAAAACAGGTAGCAAATTCGCGTTTGCCGAAATGAGCTTAATTAAGATTTCTGAAAAAAAAATTAATATGACTCCGAATGAACCGAAAGAAAAGGGAAATACCGCTCGCAAATCAACGGCATTTTGTACGACGTGCTATTTGAGGGAAGTAAATGGCGTCTCTCGTGCTGGGATCATGTTGACATTAAAGAAATATTAATTTTTACTTCGCAGCATAATTAAGCCTCTTTTGCAGGGCTGCTGTCATTTAGGCGGGCTGGCTTTGATGTACTCGAAAAACCATGAGGTGAGCGGAGACCTTATTAAACAATCTGGTGATTTATCTAAGAAGTAAATGGCTTTAATAAGCAACGCCTGTTGGAGGATTGGGAGGGGGTTGTGATGCGCTAAGCTTCGGTGGTTTTGATTCAGCACCATCTACATGTACATGCTCATAAGGACCATATTTTCGTTTATTTAAACAACCCCTGAACTGTTGATGTTTATGTGTAAGGATACAAAATTTGAAATAAAAAGGTCTGTTCAGTGCTACTGGTTCTACATGTTCTACATAACCTAACCTTTCTGCTTTAGTTGCCCCTTAACCACAGGCAATCACTGCCAGCTTTGCCTGAACATGAAAGTTAGCAGTGATTGCCTGCGGTTGGGGAACAGCTAAAGCAAAAAGTACATTTTTAAGTTATTTTAGGTTGGGTCAAGAAAGGTCGAGCATTTAGATCAGGAGCTATTCTGGTGCATGCCTTATAATCAATAAACACTATCAATTAGCGTCCATTATAGATATGTTTATATTCAATTTCAGCACTGTCCACGTATGCATGAAGGAGAAAAAGAGATGGTGGTGTAAAAGGGATGGTGGTGTAAAAGGGATTGTGGTATAAAAGGGATTGTGGTATAAAAGGGATTGTGGTGCAAAACGGATAGTGGTGCAATAGGGATAGTGGTGCAAAAAGGGATAGTGGTGCAAAAGTGATAGTGGTGTAAAACAGATAGTGGTGTAAAACAGATAGTGGTGTAAAAGGGATAGTGGTGTAAAAGGGATAGTGGTGTAAAAGGGATAGTGGTGTAAAAGGGATAATGGTGTAAAAGGGATAATGGTGTAAAAGGGATAGTGGTGTAGAAGGGATAGTGGTGTAAAATGGGTAGTGGTGTAAAAGGGGTAGTGGTGTAAAAAGGATAGTGGTGTAAAACGGGTGGTGGTGTAAAAAGGATAGTGGTGTAAAAGGGATTGTGGTGTAAAAGAGATAGTGGTGTAAAAGGGGTCGTGGTGTAAAAGGGGTCGTGGTGTAAAAGGGATTGTGGTGTAAAAGTGATTATGGTGTTCAGGTAAGTCAATTTTTCTTCCATTTCAAAACAACAGCTTTTATTCTGTTATAATTAAGTTATTCCAACCTACCTAGCCAACTTTTGCTGTTTTCTGTCAACCGTGTATAAAAGCTTTCACATTCTACACATTTTCCTAGGCAATAACAACGTATACCCAAATTTCAAACATTAATTTCAAAACAAGGTAGAGGTTTCGGATAAAGGTAGAACAACTAAACGTTTTCATTTCATGTACATGTGGTTCACAGGGCGTGCCAAGGCTTCGCTGTAATTGTTAAGAATCAAAAATGGCAACTGAAGAAATCCCTCAAGATGACCAATGACATGTGATCAAATCACCAATCAGAGTAAAGTGCAGTTTTGAATACTGTACAGGCTGAACACCTACAGTGTGGAATTTGAAACTGCGATACCTGTTGGTACTCCCTTGCAAATCAATATTTTGTGCGTAAAATACAAACTTCGGATGTTTCACTTTTTTCTGAGTTTTCTTCGAAAATTATGTAACTGTACCAGTTAAAAAAAATAACGATGCAGGACTTTATGATCGCCGTGTACATGTATAGAAGGAAGTTTACAAGTAACTTTCGCCACGTAGTTAACAGACTAGAATATACATTAAATGTACCCATTCTGTAACTTTTCAAAGCTTAAATAACAATGTGTGCATTTTCAGTGTACATTGTGTGTGTGATATACGCGCGTATATGATAAACGTTGTGTTAAATCGATTCGCTAGAGTGAAGATAACCTCTAAGACAACTTTAATTAAATTTGACACTTGCAAAATTAGTCAAAGACTGCACGTGCAAGCAATTGTCTTCCGTGTGTAAGTTTCAGCGAAATGAGCATATTTAAATTATCACCGTATGCGAGAGAAACAGGCATATAGCGACTCTTTAATAAGATTACACCCAGAATAGTGAAATATTACCTTTAGAGCAAAGGGTAAAATATATTAATAAAATGTCACATCATTTTCTCGCACTTTGAAACTTTAAAAACTTTGAAAACGCTGAAATCTACGACAGAATATTTTTCTCAAAAAGTCAGTGTAAAAGTCAGTTACATTTTTTCGATATGATTGTTGCCTTTGCAAAAAATTTCATTTGCATTGGCATGCATTGATGAAATGGCCTGACTGGCCATAAATGCGCATGGATCAAATTGTTGATCCTATGTGAACTGTATAAATACATTTGCAGCGAATACATCCATTTACTTATGAAACAAAAAATGTCAGGATCTTTTTAAGTTCTACAAGCCATCGTCTCATGATGTCGAATTAATACTCATATACCGTATCCCTGGGCATACGTTTAAAAAATAACGTAAAAAATGATGCCATTTCCATGATTTCATTGGACAAAAACAAGTCTAATGGGATATGCATGTAAATACGGTCGTACATACCCTGTAGGTCTGTATATCGGTAGGATGCAGGAATTCGTGATTATATGTCGGTACACGAGCTAGCTCATCTAAGCCATAGAAAGGAAATAGCAATTTCGTGCACATGTCGCATTATATATTTGATACATCGCATTATTTTACAAATACCATTAATCCACGATACGCACGTTGAAACCGAATGCGCACTTGCCTACAGGCCAAGATAAATGACATATAAATTATATTTCCGTATAAACGAAAATGGAACTCGTCCTCTAAACGGTGAAATTATATTTCAACAAATGTATGTTAATTTCACGCTAATAAATAATACGTTTCACGACCGCTTCTCTCGAACTGAAAAATCGAAAACGCTAGGCTTATTTTCACTTCCTAGATGGAAAACAAAAAACGAGGCCTTGCAACGAGGAATAATTAAACGATTCATCGAGCTATTATTTCGGTGCTTTTCAGCTAATTGCACATTGCACCGAGCCCGAAGATACAAATAAACAGTACTTAATTTGGAATGTGGACAGAAAATTAAACTGCACTGTATAATTTCCCCAAAGATTAGCTGAAATTTCCTGCTGGTCTGAAATCGATCGGGAGGAAAGTGGAACGAAACTGATCAACAACAACAACGTTTTACACAATCCCACTTACAAATGCCTTACCCCGCAATATACACAAATGGCTTTACTGTAAACGACGCAATATCTTCGTGGGACTCGTGCTGAAGATCTTTGTGAACATAATTCAGTCTTCAATTTGAATGGACGAAGACTAGACAACTACGACAAGAAAGTAACAAGGAACCCAAAAGCATATTCACGATATAACGTGCTTTGGAAATGTTCCTATTCATACTGCAATTGTACTATTTTTGCTGGAGAAAAAATTGTTATTTCGTTTATTTGTGTGTTTTAGTAAGATTGGCATTGCTTTGAGCTCTTGCCAAATTTCGCATATATTTTAAACGGGACGAATGGTAAAACAACCTATCTCAACATGGAATTGTTTTCAGGAGGAAGGCTATTGCCAAAAAGTTGGTGATAATAAATTTTTCCAGGCTTGTTGCCCTTTATCTTATTTGTAAAATGAATGCAATATTTATGTTGCAAAGCTAAACCATAGAAGAAAAGTTGAATATGGCCATGTGCGGAGGGTACGTGTAAGAGCTTATACGTGCCATTTATGGCTAAATATGCACTATTTAAGTTCATGTAAACCACCATATCATATGATGGAGTGAAACCAATATTGATGTACGATAAGACACTTTTGGTTAAAATTGGTAGAATTTCAAAACGTTTTCGTATTCCTCTGGCAGATTGCAGCAAACGTTATCACTGGTTTATAATCTGCTGTTTCTAAATACAAGGGAAATGCGACTTACATCACTATGGACCCTTTATACTTGCATATGGCCTTATATTGACATCGCCAAACTTGGGAACATTTATAAGCCGTATGGTGCATGGTCACATATGGAATGTTACTTGATTTAAACTATGCCCTGCACTGTACATGTGTGATACACCAAGGTTAACTTGTATCATTCTAAATGATAGTAATATCATTATATCATAGTGAAATCATATATCAGTAGCTGCTGATATTAATAAACATTAATATACCAGCATAACTATTTTCTGATAGTAATACCCTTTTATGATATATTTTATATTGAAGCCTCTACTTGTACATTAAGCTATCTGTGACTAATGTGTTATTAAACCAATTGTGAAAAATTTAACTAATTCCTAAATTCAACTACAGTATATCTCCTGTAAATACACAGGAGATACACAATTGTATATCCGTACAACACACGTACATTCCACTAAATCAGGAATGGACATGGTATGTCCAAAACTGTAATACATGTACATATTGTCATGTACATGTAGGTCCATTGATGGTCAACTTCTGCTTTAACAATTTTCATGGCACATATTAGCTTTGTCCAACACTGACATGCATACTACATCGCCCATATGTGATGAATTCCTGACTGAGGTTCGTTCAGACCCAAAGTCGCTAATTGCTGCTACGTAATTACAGCGCCTCAATTTAAAAAATAATTGTCGCTCAAAATGCGTTCATAAAATTCCGAGCAGACGCTTTCATTTCGCATATAAGCCATTCGTGTTTGTCGGCGCCACCTATTTCGCTTATTATAAGGGGCACATTTTTCTCTCTACATAAAAATCAATCATTTGATAATTAAAGTTCCTTTGATGTGCAACTCTATCGGTTCGAAGCAATCATTAGCGAGCTGCTGCTTGTATTTCTGCATTCTGTTTCATCTCTTTACATATTGCGACTGAAAAGCGTCGAAGGCGAACAAAACCCAATATTCTCCTGGCAAACTGCATTATTTCCAAATTGTAAATTAAAATAGACCTTTTATCCTAACGAGCAAGTCTGCAATTCGAGACTCGCATTCTACCTTCAATAATTCCTCAAATTGAATGCAGCGTGTGATGTTTAGCACTGCCAACATAATGGGGTCCCTTATTATCCAAAAATTAGAAAAGAACTAAGATGTTTGGAAAAAACAGTTGTAATGGTGCTCAGGTTTTGATGCCTTGTTTAATGATGAGGGTTTTTGAGAATTCGAGCGATTCCTAAGGCCGCTCTTATTCATATTCCTTATAGGCAGCTCAAAATTTGATCATGAAGTCAAGTTTTGACTAAATGATGTGTTTCATTAAAGACGGGAATTCTTGATCCAACAATCCCTTTGGGAAACTCACTATTGGTCAGCCATAAATTATGCTTCATTCCTGCATATCTTTCGAATCCTTCGATCTACTATTTGCCAAGTACTCGTATTATTTCAAGTAGATTGACATTTACGTTTATAGAGCAACAGTAGTGAATACAATTTTCTAAATTTATTAACTGCTCCTAGCTATGGTGCCGAAGATCGATAGCAGAGTGGAAGATTAAAACTGACAGCCTGATTGCTACAATGCTTTTGTGTGTTTGTATTACACAAGACTTTTAGATTTCGATAATTTATTGATATTTACCCTAATCAATGATTACATCTAATCCTATTATACATGTAGCTCACCTGTGGCTGCGTTTCATACAAAACTAATTAGGTTCAATCAAGATTAAAACATGTTCAGTTGCAAACATTGACATATCAAACAAGTTGGTATTGCATGGAACTTGTTTCACATACATTTACTTGGCTTGCGTATACTTGATTTAGGAATCGACCTCGGGGTGGTTTTATTCAACATACCTCAAACCAGACAACCCAATTTTTATATAATGTAAACTGCTTAACAGGCCGAAATTGTGACAGAATGTTGTATGCACATGTATAGCAAACCCGGATTGAGGATTCTGGGTGATCAGAAACATGTCACCACCAGCATACAATTGCAGCATAGAGGACAATGAATGAAACTCCCGATAACTATGAATAATAGGACGAGCTAATTTGTTTTGGACACATTCTCTTAGATTGTTTTGCCATAACCCCATTCCCCCATTTCCCATAATCCAAACCTAAGCAAATTAGGCCCTTGTCTATTTTATAACGAATTTCGCTATATTTATGTCACCAGCTGACAGAATCTGGCAAATCATTTAAACCGGTGTTTCCCAACGGGGGCGGTACCGCCCCCCTGGGGGCGTTGAAGAGACCTAAGGGGGCGTTACTGGTCCAAGGCAAATTTGGGGGGCGTTGAGGACCAACCACCGCCCCCCTGGCGGATAAGATGCCTCCCCACAAAGTGTAGAGAAATGGCACAGATTTCATATATGAGGGCAAAATTTTTTCGCGGCGCGCTAATGCGCGCCGCTTACTTTTTTCATGTTAGCTGCAGTTCCTTAGCACTTTCCCCCAAGATCCGTAGCTGGATACGCCTTTGTAGACAGTACTCGCAATAATGTGCGGAGGTTAGTGGTCGAACGTGTACTGTGAAATGCAGCCTTGATAGGCACAGGGCCACACATGCGGTTTATTGGCTCTTCCTTGAGCCCTCCGTAGGATACAAGTGAACCAATCAAATCGAACAACAATGCTTTAGCTGGAGTCGTGTTACTGCTGTACAGGGTGCCTTAACTATCGACGTTTTACAGCACTTTCTACTCCAGTGGTAGGTACATTTTTTTCGAAAAGGGGGCGTTGAGTATTTTTTTTTCCGAAAAGGGGGCGGTGAGTAATTTTTTTTTCGAAAAGGGGGCGGTATACCAAAAAAGGTTGGGAAACACTGCTTTAAAAGATCATTGAATTGCTAACTTGATTCTTTTTTGTATTTGCAGAGAAGTTTATAACAGTAAGACAACATGATAAATCTGCTTATGTTCCATACGCAGAAACAGTCGTTATCCAATGTTACTTCAATGAGACAATTGACTGCGCTTGGGTTAGAAGAGAGTATTCGTTGGAAATAGGGGGCCGCTACAGCTATTTAACCAGAGGCACAAACACTAAGGACTGCAGCATAATGATATCTCCATTCACCGAATTTGATCTAGGACTATGGCAATGTGGTAGCATGGCAGATTCCACCCAATGGGCAATTCAATCTACACACGTGCGTGTAATGCAAGGTGATAAAAGCCCGATACGTTTATCAGTGATTACACTGAGCACATAAGATAATTCACATGAACGTTTTAAGTGAGTATTATATGACTAGTACTTTTTTTATTTTTAGCAATCATGCCTTCAATTATTGTTGCCCCTCAGAACATCACTGCATCAGCAGGTGATGAAGTTGTTCTCATCTGTCATATCGATGCAGATGTACAGTGCTTTTGGCAAAGAGATGGTGTTCAAGTTTTCAAAAATGATCGATACCAATTTATCGTAACATCCTTTGAACAAGACCAGACTAGAAGAGACTGCAGCATCAAAATTACAAATGTCAACATCGATGATTTTGGACAATGGACGTGCAATTATAATCGCTCTTCATATAACGATGACTATGAAAAGTCTGCTTGGATATCAGAAAAAAGTATGTATAATGGCCCATTTCAAAATTACCAACAATCATCATTTGTAAAACTATCTAAACGTAAGTCATCGCCGTAATACTAAAGCTTGATTTCGTCAAACTTTAGAATACCCGGATGGTCAACCAAAAACCGTGCAGGGTGATGAAGGGTTGCAGAGGGAGCTCCCAAAACCTGGAGTCAAAACCAGCTTAGGAAATGGTGCAAGCAAAAAACTGATATTTGCAGAATTTTATGTAGTAGTACTACTCCTCTCCCTACTGCATTATGCTGCATTTTTCGTGGAATGAATTACAATTATGTCCATTGTCAAAATCGAAGGTAAATTGCCTATTTGTGAAAATAAGTAGCAAACTCAATTTGCAGAACTCGTTATATTTACTTGGCTATAAGAGTATTCAAATATCAGTATACGCCCACATGCATGGAGAGAGACGCGTTGCCTCAAATTGAAGCCAAATTTAGGGGCACCAATATCCTGCATGTTATCATATCGCGTACTTTAATATTGCAGGGAAGGTGACAACAATGGATGGGAATTCTTCCAGAGTATACGCCCCTATGGGAGAAACTATCATTCTAACTTGTAATTTCAATAAAGAAGTGGATTGTGCCTGGAGTCGGAGGGATCATAATGTCGATATCTAAGGTCGCTACAATTTTTTACATTCTAAAAGTGGGATAGCAACAAAGGATTGCAGCATCAAAATCAGCCCATTTCGTGACATTGACATTGGATTATGGGAATGCAAAAGTTTCGCTGCTTTCTCGACTACCTCAATTACATCAACATCAGTTCAATTGTTCAAAGGTTGTAGAGTGACAGCTACAGTGCAACAGAATATCGTAAATTCTACGCGACACGAATATTAATAACCGTATATTGTTTTCAGTTAAAGTTAAGCATCCCTTAATTGATGTCAGGGCAAAAAATGTATCCGCAATGCTTGGTGATAAAATTAATCTTATGTGCAGCTTCGATGCTGAAGTGAAATGCAGCTGGGACCGCAATGGAACGGAAGTCTCAATCAATAATCGCTATGAATTTATTGGGAAATACTCAAATCATAGAACGATTTGCAGTGTTGAAGTTTCACATATGGAGGAAGAAGATATTGGCAGTTGGAAATGCTCCTATAAAGGTGTCTCAAACGAAGCATCCACATACAGCACTGCATGGGTTGCACTTCCGCCAATACGTAAGAAAATAATATACATATGACAATTTAAATAATCTAAGCCATTCTCTAGCCGAAGTTAACGTAAATCTAACTGGCGCAATGTAAACCCAAATAAGACCATATAACTTTGCAAAACCAAACAAAAACGTTGCGCTAATGCTATTTAAGTTCAACATTAAATTAAATTGAAGGGAAAGACGAACCAGACGAACATTTAAACTTAAATACACTTATTCTTGGCTGGGTTCATCAACATTTACTATTTTGGGTCTTAATTTCTTAAAAAAATGTAACAAACAAAAACTACTGATGTGAGTAATTTTTCTTTTGTTTGCAGAATTTTTTGGAATTTTTTACATTCCAAAAGTGGAATAGCAACCAAGGATTGCAGCATTAAAATCAGCCCATTTCGTGACATTGACGTTGGATTATGGGAATGCAGAAGTTTGGCTGATTCCTCGACTATAGCAATTAGATCAACATCAGTTCGATTGTTTAAAGGTTGTAAAGTGACAGCTATAACGCAACAGAATATCATAAATTTAACGCGACAGGAATACTAATAATTGTATATTGTTTTCAGTCGAAGTAAAACACCCCGCAATTGAAGCTGGTCCAAGCAATGCATCTGCAATGCTTGGCGATAAAATCAATCTTATGTGCAACTTCGATGCTGAAGTGGAATGCAGCTGGCACCACAATGGAATGGAAGTTGCAATCACTAATCGATACGAATTTATTGGGAAAAACTCAAATCATAGAACGATTTGCAGTATTGAAATTTCACAATTGGAAGAAGAAGATATTGGCAGTTGGAAATGCACCTATAAAGGTGCCTCTAACGAAACATCCACATACAGTACTGCATGGGTTGCACTTCCGCCAATACGTAAGAAAACCATATGCATATGACAATTTCAATAATCAAAGCCATTCTCTAGCCAAAGTTAATCTGACTGGTACAATATAAACTTAAATAAGACCATATAACTTTGCAAAACCAAACGTGAACGCGTTGTGCTTATGCTATCTTAAAAAGTAAAACGTTAAATTAACTTTTAAGTTAACATAAAGGATGCTTTCTGTTTAAAATGCGACATTTCATTATAAAACTATTTCCCATTCTGATCAGTACAGTCGATATAACGCTCATATACTGTTTAATTAAACTACTGAAATTAATTTTTGCATTAATTTTTGAAGACGAGCAGCTACTGATACTCGTGCATGGCATTTCATACTAACTTTTCATTTTTTCCTTCAAGGTGCACCTAGTACTCCAGAAATCCTGATCAAAAGTACAACCAGACCTAAGCGTTCTATTAAAATTTCCGATAATGGTGAAGTTATCATATGTGTTTCGAAACAAGGATATCCCGCGCCACAATTACGATGGCAGATGGAAAATGCACATTTAAATTCAACATCAACTACAGTTAGAGATGGACTGCTTTTTGACGTGGAAATTGTATTGAATTTCTTTGATAATGTCAACCAGTTCAAAGCAGGTCTAAACACGTTAGAATGCGTGTCGGAACATCAATCGTTTGAAAATGGAACGGCTAAAGCTGTCATTGAAATTACGATCGAAGGTAGGAAACATCGCAATTTCTTTAGATAGCGAGATGATTTAAACATTGTGCACACTGTTAACATGCTTGTCGAATACGTTAAATATCAAACTTCTTTCAAATTGTGTTTCTTCACAGAGAATACCCATAATAACGTGATAATAATAGCCGTCACCGTTTCAGTGGTTGCACTCATCCTCCTTGGCGGTATAATAACTGCTTTATTGTATAGGTAATGGTCAAACACATATTTATTTAAATCCTTCAATCTTTATATGAAACATTAATTTGAACAGTGTTTCAATAACCGTTTTAATATTAGTCTAATAATATCACTTAGTAAACAGTGATATATGCATTAGAAACATTAGTGTACTACTAAAGTATGAATATTATATTTTTTTAGGAAATGGGCCAAACATCGAGCTTATTCGATAGTACAGACAAATGCACAGCTTTAAACCTTTCAGATCAAAGACGAACCTTTTACGAGACGTACACCCGATTGATGAGAGTACAAATGCACTTGATTTAGACGCATTTATGGGATAGCCATTAGACATGGTGTTTAAACAACAAAAATATTAAAGTGACCCAACGAAAACAGGTTCAAAATTAATGAATGTTTTGGAGAAAATTGATGTGACCTCTTAATTCTGTTTGTAGACAGTGCTTTCAACTTTGGTGAAACAAATACAATCACGAATTTTGACTTTCTTCAATTGCGAACGTGAAAGCAAAGCCTGTTGTCCATTTTTGCAAGCATTAAACAGTAGTCAATAATATAGAAGCTGTTAAGAATATTCACCCAACCAACAAGTTAGTATTCGGTTTATAGTAATAATGGTACTTTCGACGTACACGCCAGACGCTTCACATTGTGAGACAAAAATATGTTTCTAAGTAGCTGTTTGATGCATGTTTTATGAATTAAAACACATAAAGGTACTTGTCCATTAACGGAACTACCTGTTATGTTAGGGTAGCTTAGGTTACTTAGGTTAGGTTAGGATTGGTTAGGTTTTTGAGCGTTTATACCTACCCTAACCTTACCTAACATAACCTAACCTAACCAAACCTAACCTGACCTAACCTAACCTAACCTAACCAAACCTAACCTAACCAAACCTAACCTGACCTAACCTAACCTAACCTAACCTAACCTAACCTAACCTACCCTAACAAAATATGTAGTTCCGTTAATGGACAAGTACCCAAATAAATAACCGTGATATTAGGGAATTGAAGTGGTAACACGCATTTATGACTCACTCTGTATTGTTAATTTTCCACTTAAGATGTTTTAATTTTTATTTTGAACGCGATTGTTTAACATTTTACACTTCCGCTACTGACGACATCCGTTTCGTATATTATTGTATCCCAGGTAGCACACCGACCAAAAAAAGACGTCGTAGGACGTCCTTTTTTGGTCGGTTTTTCGAAAAGACGTCATCACGTCGGAAAGTGACGTCTTTTTGACGTCCTTTTTTCGTAAAAAAGGACGTGTTTTAAATCACG
>JAQFYZ010003656.1:0-12872 GCA_034695085.1 Cylindroiulus punctatus | reverse complement strand
ATTGCATAACATTTGCATGTGACAAAATGTGACAAATGCGATATTTTCATGTGACAAAATGTGACAAATGTCCAATTATTGGATGAGACAAAATGGGACAAAATATGATATAGTTGGCCACATGCCTTCACTAGTTAATGGACATACAATGCAATGCATTTCCCATTGCTGAAGCAGTGCAGAAGTTATCTTCAGATGCTCAGTAAACCGCAGCGTGCGCGCTCCCTGAAAGGGTCTTCGGGCATGTTTGCTGTTTCAGATCATGTAATCTGATTTTGATTTCTGAAATTTTCTAGCTTGCCGGATGCGGCATCCTGGGCATCGGGATATGGCTCCACGTCGCATACGGTGGTTACGCCACCATGCTGCCCACGTACAATGCTCTCAGTGCTGACAGTCTTTGCATCATCGCCGGGGTGGTCACCTTTGCCATCGCCTTCTTCGGCTGCTGCGGATCTTGGTTTCAGAACAGGTGTCTGCTCGTTTTGGTGAGTGCCGTTACTGCGGCATCG
This sequence comes from Cylindroiulus punctatus, assembly GCA_034695085.1. Classification (NCBI taxonomy): domain Eukaryota; kingdom Metazoa; phylum Arthropoda; class Diplopoda; order Julida; family Julidae; genus Cylindroiulus; species Cylindroiulus punctatus. Next base: position 12,360 of record JAQFYZ010003656.1, on the reverse strand, counting down.
TACTCTGTCGCGGCCCTGTTGCTGCCATGTTACTTGTCATTGATAGCTGGTCCATTTTGTCTTTTCCAGTATTTCACATTGGTCGCGCTTATCTTCTGCCTGGAGGTGACTGTTGGCACGCTGGCCTTCGTGTACCGGGACAGCCTGGCCGAAACGCTGAAAATGCAGTTCATGAAGGGCATCGAAAAAAATTACTTGCAACCTAATGAAGAAGGGTTCACTTTGGCATGGGACCACATTCAGAGAGAAGTATGCTGTCACTTTCATCCCATTATAAGCCGACTAGGGCTATGCAGACTGTGCTCTTATATCACACTTTTCTCGCTCCAGTTGAAGTGTTGCGGCGTTACCAAGCCAGAGGACTGGTACAGAATTGACGCCTGGGGTAACGAGGACAGGGTACCGGATTCTTGTTGCCGCAGTCTCATCGCCAATAAAACGGACTGCGGAGTGGATGTGGCACCGATAAATATCTATGAAAAGGTAACATCGCGCTGCGGGGATTCACGGTGGTTACGAACGTCATCTGTGAGCATAAATGTCAATGTACATGCACTTACAGATAGTGCTGTAACATATTTTATCACATGCTCACATTCTGAGTTGCAACTCACAAGCATGATCAAAGTTACTGGTCCAAAAAATTTATTTCGAAAAAGTCGAATGTACAGTGAAACCTTTATGTCAGTCACCTATGGTGCATGCTACGAGTGTCCGAATTAGAGTTTGTAAAGTTGGCGACATAGAATTGTCTTCATGGACTCACACGATTGGCCAAACAACTTGCTCCACTCAGAGAGTTTTTCTACGGTGGTGCATGAAACACTCATGCTTTCGAGTAATGGGGTGTCCCACTTAAAGGGGTTGCCCCTAATGTCGATTCTTTAGCACACATCTGATGCAGACAAAAACTGCTCATCCAGATGGCAAACTAAGGTTAGTTTTACCGTAATTTTTTTTCTAGGGTTGTTATGACAAGCTGCACGTATGGGTGATAGAACGGCTTCATCTAGTAGGAATCATCATTCTCGTATTTGCATTTGTCCAAGTAAGACCCTCGATTTATTTGCCTTTTCTTATAAGAAACATGCAGCGTATGAGAGCGTCTGACAACATTTTTCATCGTTTTAGTTATTCGGCCTGGTAGCCTCCATGCTCATTTACTGTACGTTGAAGCATCGCCGGAAATCATACACCTAGGATGCAACCGTTCCACGATGGTCAATGACAACATTCGAGAAGACCCGTACAATGTACAGGCGGGGTGACGTGCGCTATTCGTCTTATAGATAAATATATTTTAAAATAAAAACCTGCTCAAGAGACGGTGAGATGGTGGAACACACCAACTCATGTTTCCCTGCTAGGTCCAGGGAAAAATAACAAAAACCCGGTGGTTTAAATTTTCATCCCGAGGTGTATTTTTATACTTCCGTCAAACTTGCCGAGGGGGGCAGCGAGGACACCCCATGCTACAAGAGAAGCAGTATTCGCCATGATGACCACTCCCTTTCCCCTTCTGCACTAAAAACGGTTTTTTAACGTTGTTAAGGGCGTTCGATTGGCGAACGGCATGCTGGGATATTCATATAAATATTAAAAGTTGGTCTGTTAAATTTGGTTACAATGTACAATATCTACTACTGTATGCAGTGACTGCAGAAGGCATTTATTTTTCTATTAAATGTCAGATTTTTGAAACTTTGTATCGTCTATCGTGTTTAAGGTGTGTGCGCGAGTCAATATGCAATGCATTTGCAGAGAATGGCAAGTTTTCGAAGTAAACTTGCAAAAATGGTAATTGGAATTCATGCATGGCGTCAATTCTTTTACTGAGCTGTTGGTGCATGGTGGGGCTCTGATGATTTTCATCATTGCTTTATATAAAACATTTTATTTTTAAAATTATATTATGATTTAAAAAAATCTCCACTCGAATTATCTTCTGTCAATGATTATATCACCATTCACCATTGAGGGAGAGGAATCAAAATCCCTAAGATAAGCTTATGAGCGATTTCAATGCCCCCGTACACCATGCAGGAATAATGTAAAGCATGTTTAAATGCATGCTTTAACTCACTTTCAAAAAGGCTTGCTTACCACTACAGATGCGAGTTTACATGTACATAACTTGCCTCACTACATGATCATGCCTCACGTGTTGCAAAACACCATGGGCTTGTCAATGCATGCCATTGTTGTAGGGGAAGAATTTTCGTGTTTCCGATAATGGTCATCGGAGTCACTCCCGATTAGTCTAAGCAATCCACCAGTTTTTCGGAACAAAGCAGTTTCTGATGTGCTTCATGTAAGTCTAATGTAATACCCCAACCGCGACCTGTTAGTGGTTGCAGGTGTCATCCATTATTATTTCAACACGTTAGATACAGGTAACATGCAGAAAATGCACATTGACGCTAACATTCCAATAGACTTAAGATAACTAGTACCATTCACAATTTCCTACATGTACATGTATGTACTGTAGTTTTATTTATCAAGTGTTAAATATACATGAACACTGTACATGCATGTACTGTATGTAAATTCAAAGACCTTGCTAATGAATTAATTTTGCCAAACTTCCCAGAAACAGGTTTATAAATGTTAACTACTGAATATTCACTCTCCATTCATCAAAAATACACGCTAAAGCAGTGAAATAAGCAAAAATCGATACAAACCTAGACAATCAACGAACCAGTTGCTCCGACTCCACAGCCCAAAATACTGGAAGAAAGTGGACTCAGTCCTAATAGCGAGTTTTCAGGCAAAGTAATTTGCATAAATATTTCAATGTTGCAAAACAGGTCATAAGCGGTACACGGAGGCGTTCCTCAATAGCTGAAGCGACATAAGGACTATTATGCAAATGCAAATGTAAATGAACACTGAAAGGTCACTTACCAAATAAAATAGTCTTCAACAAATTTCCACAATTCGTCCCTACTGTTATTCGTTTGACATGGATGAAAAACTGAAGCGCACCTGATGTACAATGTACATGTATTTTCTAAAACATTTTTAATTAAAATTTTCAATTTCAACAGAAATGGATCCTCTAACAGACATAAACGGCAATTATAAGGCCAGGGGAAAAACGCGAATGATAATGGATTGAACAATTATTCAAGGCCACCCATCAATCTGGTTCTATTTAAACTGCTGACTATGCAGATGTGCAAATGTCAAGTTTAGAATCCAATGAATAAGTTAACTGGCAATAAATATTTGTGAAAAATTACAAAAATAAATATCACTTTTTTACAATACAGAGCTTCAGCAACAATAAATAGATAAATCTGGGATTAAAAAATAAATATTAGAGAGATTCTCAATGGCCAAAACATAAAATTAAACACTAAAAAATAACCGTTCACTTGAAAAGTCCCTGGTGAAAATGTTTCTTGAGGAAACACTTGTTGAATTGTGCGGAGGCACTCAGCATAAGGTTGAAATTAATTTCGTGGTCCAACTCTATTTTAAGACAATTAGAGTTTTAGTAAAAAGCATCAATCTAAGTTCATATAAAACTAGATTTTAAATAAAAATATTAATACAAAGTGGGGTACCAAATGCACTGTTGTCATGAAATTCTGCAATTTCTGCATGGAAGGCATCTTGAATGCATCTCATCAGCAGGTATCTGTCGTTGGAGGTGCGCATCGTCTTAAAAACGGCGAGTAGGACATCAACAATCCAGTTCATGTCACGCACACATTTGTTAGTTATCTAGAAATATTGGGGAAATATCATCATTGCCCAAATTTATTTGCTCAAAATAATACATGTACAAACTTATTCTACCATGGCCATGAGCGCGATCCAAGTTGCGACACCAGAATACCATCCGTCTTGAACGTGGGATCCCAGAAATGAGACCAGAAGTTTCTCATCAAGGAAGATCAATAAATTGGCGTAATTGAGGGCGAGCCAATCCTGTGGCAGTCCTACAATGAGCGGAAATTTCAATTTGAGAAAACATTGCTGACTTTGACTCAGTATTAAGTGTCGCTACCTTTGATGCAGCGCAGAATGGCGAAAATAGTGTCTCTGTCCATCAAACTGTGTGAATGCAATAGGCTGATTGCCCCAGCCAGTTTGGAAAACCGAGCTTGCATGTCAGTTGGATTCAGCATTGGCACCACCTCGCACAACTCGGTGTAGATCAGGCCTCCTGAAAAATGAAATGCACCAAAAAGTGTTTCATATTATATAGAAATTGCTGATTGGAAAGTTGAGCCTTGTTGGTCAGATTGTGTCAGCAATAAGTGAATATGCTCCGGGGACTACGCAACAAATGCCGTTATTTTTGTTTAAGAATAAAAACAATTCATCACGTTATTTTTTGATGAATTCGTTTTCATGTTTCCACGGCAAACAATTTGAAAAACGTTCATTATTGAGTCCATTTTTTATTCTTAAATTACACGTATTTTCACAATAATGAACGTTTTGCCCCTCAAGTTGGTTTCTGTGGAAACAAAAGTTCCAAAAATAAAATGTGGTAAATAGTGTATCATTTTTAATTGTTGTCTCAATAATGGTCGTTTTGTCAAACTGTGTGTGAAAACAGACTTACAAAGTAAGGAAGAGTACAAATTTTCATGATAATCGAAAATTTTCTAAATACTCTGAATTCACGAGTGAAATATAAGCATTTGGTTAACGTTGTAAAAATAACAAATTTAGCCAAAACCTTACGAATGATATTTTACTTCTTCGTCCCCGAAGGCTATAGTAACAATTACTCAATTTTTCTTCAAAATTTACTTCAAAAAACCATTCGAAGTTTCAATGAATATCGAATTGTTATACTTTATTTAAAACGTAGGTCTGCTCTTTTGTTCTTTAATTTCTGTTTTTGAAATTTGTAGACGAACATTTCCAAGAATAAAACTGTTCCTGGTTTCTTATACCTCCAACAAACACGATAAACATGGAAAACTCTGAAAAACGAATTTAGCACATTTTTTGTCTCAAAAATGTTCGTTTCAGAATTTCAAGAAGGAAACTTAAGCATTGAACAATATATTTTTAAATAAAGTAATAATAAATACGACACTGATTGGAACATGACTGATTTTTCCAGTAGCCCAGCTGCAACTTACTCTTCTTGCACGGTCCATACAAAACCAACAACAGGTGAGTCTTTTGGAGGATTGACTTGTCTCCGAGGATGTTCGAGAGGCAGAAAGCCAAGTCGTAAGAATTATGGTGCTCGGTGAGAATTACACTTCGGTAGAAATGGCGAATTCGTATTTCAATATGAGGAATTGCCCCTACATATGAGTTGAAAATAAGACGCATGGATCCGAGAATACAAGACGCCTCCTGTAACTTTTTTATGACCAAGATCATCTCGTTGTAATCCCAGCCCATGGTCATGGCGTGAAGAAATCGGCCGAAAAACGGTAGACAAGGACACTCCTCCGACAGACACTCGGCATGTCGATAGTGATTACAATTCAGCTAGAGAAAGATTCCCAGCTTGCAGTATTTTTCAAAATTGGTAAATTTCAGGTGGCAATTTTGGACCTTACCATCGAAAATACCTCATCGATGACAATCTGCAATCTTTGTTTCGTTTGGTAAAGACAAGTGACTCGTTTCATCAATACTCCTATAAAACATATTATTAATTTGCGTCTTGCAAAAGAAATTGTCAAGGTTGCTCATTTCTATTCCATGAATCTGCTAATCTTATTTTCTTACCAAAATGGTGGAAATGGAGCATTAAATCATTAATCTTGTCGGTCGGAACCAAGTCTAGGTGAAGAGTATAAAGTTGTAAGCGTCTCTTAGTACTGTAGCACTTCAGGTAGTCTTCGACAAGATATCTGGTCTGCTTAGAAGCCAGAGAAAACACGCCAATGTCTTGCACTAAAACAAAATTTAATGTGTCCATCAACAATAGCGGATTTCTTGGTAAAACGAAATGTCATAAGCTTTGATTACACATAATGACACTATTGTAAAGTTTAGAGGAAACTTAATTTATCTGTCTATATCAACCATGTCTTCCATACAAGTTATAATAAACAATGAATGTTACAATTGAATGTTATACAATGTCCACAATCTCGCAATAACCTGATTATCTCCAATACTGCTGTAATCTTTAAATTTTTTAAATGCAATTTTTTTTAATAAATCCATTGATCTCAAAGAACTCCTAGAAGAGTTCCATCACTTATCAAATCTATGCATGTACAGCTGCCGAACATGGCATTCCTCCATGGGTCTCAACAAATTATCTACCGAATATTTAACGTATATTGTAAAATCCTTGACATCTGAATAACTTTTTCGTGACTTCGAAACAATTTGTCATAATTTTCAACACCGCTACATGTGGAAAACTCCTCACCAAATTTGCAACCCACATTATTATTTTAAATAATGATGACATTGCATTTGGTTGACAACCCAACCCCTACCAGTTGATGACATTAAAGTTAAATGTCCATACGGCGATTATAACACATTTAGGATAGCATCATAAATTTGGATGGGATGCAGATGGTATCATTGGACACTCATACACTATCATTGGACACTCATACACCATCATTGAGTCATTCTTCCAATATTCTAACATATTGACCGAAAGGCAATTCCAAAGGGTAATTTTACATGATCTGCTTAGATAGCATAAAAACAGGAAATTCATAGGTAAAAGCCCCAAAAATCGGTACATCAAAGTATGGGGGAGTCTGACTGTGCCAGTCCAGTCCAGCTAATAATCAAAGCCCAATGACCTTAATTTCATCCAATGATATCCATGACTGGTAGACACCCTGCTCAAACGACCCACAGCCTTACTTTTATGGTAGAAAAAACCCAGAGGTTTACCCGGGTCGTATTGAATAAACGAAGCCTGAATGCATAGGTTTTGAGGCATATCCTGCACGTTTTCGTTCACATGCCATAGCTTGTGCAAAATGCACATCATGGGCACCCACCTGTACTCAAAATATCAAATGTACACGAGCCCTGTTGCATCAATGTTCTCAATAACAGCAAGTGCAGAAGTACACAAAAAAAAAACCTTACCTGGTAGATAATCAAACACAGTAGCCATGATGTGCGAAGGCAACACTTGCAGGTAACCCAAGGGCAAATCATTCACCTTTTCTTCATTCTCTCGTTTCATCTTCAGTCGCAAGGACCTACGTTTGGTGGACCCGTTCCCCGTTGCCAAACGATCGACAGGTGCCATCTAAGAAATAAATAGCGATGCCAAGAACACAGGTGTGAACCCTACGAGAAATAGAACGCCAATTTTTCGAATGCTAAATTCGAACGTCGAATTGCCAACGGCCAAACTTGGCGAGATTGAAATGACATTGAGTGACAGATGCGTGGCGTCAGATGAATTTTAACAAGCATGGATACTAAGTGGGTTTACTCACCGTATGAATGACCAAAAGTGTCAAGATATTTCGTTACGTGGATTTTAGGGATTTGAAAACTCCCTCGCCGTTGACTGCCTTCGATAGTCAGGTGAAAAGCCGTTAGCGCCAGTGTTGTCGAACCGCTCTTCCGGATAGTACCCAGCATGGCAGGAAATATCCCCATCTTTCACTTTCGCTTCAAATCTCGTTGAACATCTGTAAGTTGACCACCCTAGGAACAGAAGTAAACCAGTCAACATAGGCAGGTGGTCAACATATGAAACGAGGCTTGTACTGACCTAGGATTTTAATTTCGTGAACTACGTGTACAGTACCAGGGGCGGATCCAGCTTTTTTTTCAAACGGGGTCCGTCACCAAAATTCGACCGTTATATATAATCGAAACGGTAATTTATGACATGACATGACCTCTTTTAAAGTCTGCAGTGAGCACATGTATGTATGTGGAGGCCTAAATATACATGCTTAAAAAATATTTGCAAACACTAGTTTTTTTGCACTTTTTTAAAAACATTTTTCAAAAGCTGTTCATTTTTTTCAAAAAATTTTGCAGAACCAGCTCACTTTTTTACATTTGTTTGCAAAATTATTGCAAAAGGCAGCTTTTGCTACTTTGCTGACTTTTTACATTTTTTTGCATAAATTTTGCAAAACCAGTTTACTTTTTGCATTTTTTTGCAAAATTTTGCAAAACCAGTCTACTTTTTTGCATTTTTTTTGCAAAAATTTTGCAAAACCAGTCTACTTTTTTGCATTTTTTTTGCAAAAAATTTGCAAAACCTGTTCACTTTTTTGCAAAATTTTTCGATTTATTAACCATTCTATCTAGTATGAATTTTTATTTTTTGGTTCCAATCTATGTAGTGTAATTTTCTATTTTGCCAAACGGGGTCTTGACCCCTGGAACCCCACCCTGGATCAGCCATTGAGTATTGTTCGAAATGCGAATTGAAAGTGTGTTGTGACTTTGGGGACACCCCACATAAAATTTCCAGAAACAATTTCTCCTTTCCTATGACAACATATGAAAATAATTTTTTTTATTAACAGGGACTTGCGTTTTTTGGCATGCGCTGTTGAAAACTTATGGAAATGTACTGTATATGTATATATGATATTTATAAAAACGATAATTCTATGTTTGACCTCTTTATTTTGCTTTATGTGCGATAGATGGCACCACCTGCCATCTGAATGGGCTTATACATGTAAGAGATTTACTGTCGTTGGCAAAATAAAGAATATCTTGAATAATTCTAAAAACGAAATGTCTTTTTATTTTATATAGCGCAGGAACTTACTATCAATAAAAACTTTGAATTAAAACATTTAGTTTCATTTGAAATTATCATATCAGTCCAAAACTATCTAAATTCAATGGCAAAAAATCACTTTCAATAGGCCTCAAAAATGTTCATATTACAGTACCAGTATTGCTAATGTGCTGCACATTTATCCAGCAATTACACTGTATAGGGGAGAAATTTTGGCTGATAATGATGCCATTATTGATGTTATGTTGTTTTACACTGTATATGAAACACCAGGTTTACTTGAAATCAGTTTGTCAACGAGTTTGACATCAATTCGTCAATTTTATTTTGAAAATTGTTATTGTAAACAAAATCCAGAATCCATGCTCACATATGTTCAAAATTCTCTTCAATACGAAATTTGTTTTTGTCACCAATGAAATGGTTGACAATGATGACAAATGCTGACATGAGGGTGGGGATGTTTTGACACTCCACTAAATGTGATGACATTGTGATACAGTACAATACATGAAGCATGCATAAGTACAGGGTGAGCACAAAAGAACGACCCAACGTTGGGCATTTAATAACAATGTTATCTTCAGCACTACCATAGACCTCTGGTGACAAGTATGGCTTAGGTCATTCTGTTCTTCAAATTATCCATTACCTTCAGATTTTTAATTTTTTGTGGTAATTACGAGTATTATTCTCATACCAAAGACATTTTATCGAAGAGCATAATGTGAATTGAGTTGCACAACCCACCAAGACGGTCACGCCTAATCCTCGAAATTGAGTTCATGGATTTGCTTGAATTAATTCCAGACTTAGGCCTTGAATTCGTCATCTATTTATGGGGGGTAATTTAATCAGTACTGAACAAAAATTTATTATATTTACTATTGGCATCGAACCACATTTCAAGCCACAGGAGGACGTGTTATCACTAACAGAAAGTACGAAAAATTAAACACTGCTCAAACATTATAATTAAAACAGAAAAATAAGTTGCCCATTATCAGAATGCCAGTTAACATCCTGATGACACATATTTAATTGAAACTAAAATAATAAATTTTACAAAATGCCAGTTTACATCCTGATATAAACAGTGCACATATGCGACACAAATGTTTTCACTCCCCTGTGGTGACAATGCTTGAAAACTAGGTGTACAAGCATTTTAATGTAATTCTTTGCAGTTAATTAACGAGGAACAAATCCAATAAGTGTTCGGATCATTACTGGCAATCAGAAAGTATAATACATGTACATCATAATTGAGCTACAGAAATTTCGGGGTGTTTTGATAAACTCAACAGAATGACTTGACACCACTTGTGTTGACACGTCCAAGTTTTCACGGTCAAATTCTACGTTGACATTTGCCACATCAAGCATCGATGACATCAAAGATGACGCAATGGACATGGCAAATATTAACATAACATAAATAACTACATGTACATAAAATTAACACGACGTTTACACATTCTATCAATGGATTGGCGATGAATGTCAGTATGCTGAGGGGTTGTTATTCGATGAAAGTTGAGTTAGCGATTTTTTTTAAAATCCCAGATTTTGCTTTATAGCATGACATGTAAATGTATGACGCAAGGGTGTACAACGGTTTTGAATTTATAGTTAATTTTAAGTTTTGCAGATCACCTATGATGTCATCTTCACAGTTGATCGATATTCTTAACCATCTTAAGGCCCTTTTTGCAATTGAATTTTGATAATTTTGGACAGATATGATAATTTCAAATGAAACTAAATGTTTTAATTCAAAGTTTATATTGATTGCAAGTTCCTGTGCTATATAAAATGAAAAGACATTTCGTTTTTAGAATTTTTCCAGATATTCTGTATTTTGCCAACGGCAGTAAATCTCTTATATCGGCCATAAAGCAAAATAAGAGGTCAAACATCGAATTATCGTTTTTATTAATATCCTATACATTTCCATACGTTGTCAAGCTAGAGCACATCCCAAAAAAGGCAAGTCTCTGTTAATGTTTTTTAAAAAAATATTTTAATATACTGATCAGGAAAGGAGAAATTGTATTTGGTAATTTTATGCAGGGTGTCGCCAAAGTCGCAACGCACTTTCAATGGGTCTTAAAATAAAAACAAGTGTCCTCACTCATTGACCAGCACCGATTTTGGCATGAAAACGTTCGTTAAAGCAAACAAAAAAAAAATTGCACATACATGTATATGTAAGCACCAAGCTTCATTTTAAACCCATAAAAATGTGACATTTCCCAATTCAACTATGTCAACTTGAAAACGTTTTCTCCAATGTCTTTCTTATGTGTTTGTGGTGTTCACTTTAGCCTGACAGGGTGTTAATATGTGTTGATTACAGCCCTAACATTCCTCCCACTCTTGTGACATTATATTATTATTATTAAAAGGGTTATATAAGGATACGCTGAGCACGCACATGGAAATCCGCCACATGCATTCGTCGGAATAGTAATAGCTGGCTGATCGCCCACTGGCTACAGGTGTTTATCAATAAATGTCACCTGGTTTAATAATGAGATCATCGCCGGGAAAACCTTGACTCTTAATTGCGTTTAGATTTGCTCCACTGATTAATCATCGTCCCAAAGTCGAGTCTGACAATGGGTGCCAGTGAGCAGACAGCGCTGATCCAGGCTCCAGGGGGCCTTCGGCGAAATCCAGCGACAGTTGAGAAACACTGCTGGATTTCCAGAAAGCTGAAGGACAGCCAGCTTTCAGTCTTCTATAAAAAGCTGCTCCGTAATCCAGGAAGGCAACACTAGTGTCAGCGACTCATCCGCTCCAGAACCATGCTGGGCCCATCCGTCCACCACCTCCTGGCACTTCCGGTCATTTTGGCTGTGGTCATCGGTACAGTTGTTACGGTAAGGACATTGAGGACCACTTTCCAATATGGGGATACATTGAGCCCATTAAACTAGTTTGGACCAGAAGCGCCATAAGGGAGATTCACTTCCGGTAGAGAATTTCGAATTTTGTTTCTGTGCCATCGCAAGATGGATTTGCCAGCTTTATGGAACTGCGAAAATGCAGACCATCATTGTGAATATTGGAGGGCATAAGTCCAAATCAGAAACAATTCAATGATTCAAATTTGATGCTGCTTCAACATTTTAGTAGGTGGCAGGCTAAAACACACCAATGTGAAGTTATAGCATTTAAAAAGAGTTGTAAAATCTCGATTTTTTTGGAAAGTTCTGTAGGCAGTTAGTTACCGTCATTGTGGGTGGAGAAGAGTTAGATGATGTTCAACATAAAAATGAAATTAAGTGTTCGTTAGAACGTGTAGTTATTCATTAAATGATTTGCAATACGGCAATGAATACTTATGTTTTCAACACTTTGTGATGTGAACATGAACACTTATGTTTTCAACAATTTGTGATGTGAACATGAACAATCCATGGTGCGATGATTTGTAACACGAAAAATGAACATTTACTTACTCAAAATAACTATTTGAGCGTTAAATTCGACATTCAAAGTGCTTTAATGGCAATCAAATCATCAAATTTGGCGATAATGCAACATCCAATTACTATGCAAATTGTCTAATTCTTACTAAATCTACACTGCAAACTAAAACATCTTATTTTAAGATGCATTAGCAACTGTATTCGTTGTCCCCCGAATTCAGATGAAAT
>JAQFYZ010003655.1:0-12872 GCA_034695085.1 Cylindroiulus punctatus | reverse complement strand
ATGGAAAATGCGCCTCTGATAAGTAAGTGGCCTACACCAGGTAGTTAATCATAAGGCGATTTTCAAGCAGCATTCAATTAACTTCGATATTTTTTTTCCAAAAAGGTTAAAACACGACCTTATGACCTGGGGCGAGAAATTCAAGCTGGGTGAGGTGGAAGATGCATTTGACCAAGCGCCCATTGACAATGCTGGTTTCATCGACCTCAAAGGGTTCGCTAACGTCTTAACGAAGGGCGTGGAAGACGAAGATCAAGCGGCCGCCTAAAATGTACGAGCCAAATTAATCAAGTCAAAAACAAAAACTTAGGGCCTACTTGACTTAACGAAGCGAATGAGCTCGATATAATAAACAAGTAATATTTTGTGCAGGCCTAACATGTCCCCTTGGATCTTACTGCACTATAGCTTGCATCAACTAATGTGAACGTTTATTTAAATACCGAATATTCTCTATTAGGCAAATAGCATGCCCTATATTTTTCAATTATTTACAGATATCTAGTTGATTTCACAAAATAATGCTTGATGTTATACGAGTTATGGTAATAGAAAATATAGGAATAAATTTAACGAGTAATTCAAGCCGAAAATAGTCCTCCCAATATAAAGGGTAATGCTTTTTGATTTTCTAAAGGAATGAGGACAAAACATGTTTATCTAAGAAAAAATTTTTTTTTTAAATCTCTCAAATCAAGTGTCTAATCTGGCCTTCATTCCATACAGGCCATACCAAAATATGACAGAGAAAACCTCATCCAGTAGCATTTACAAAGGTAAAACTTGCAACCCTGGTATTTAATAAATACTTGCATTTATTGGATAAATAGTCTGTTGCACCATGCTACGTTAAACCTCTTGTTAAAACCCTATACATTGACTGTACTTAGGCTTGATTGCACAAGCATTAGTCAACTTGCTTATACTATCTTTAACGTCTCATCAACAGAAATTTTAACTGATTCATTCTGAAGAAACTAATGTACATACAATATTTAAAAATCTCGATAAATTTAACTAATTTTGGCTGAAGAAGCTAGAGCATTTTAAATATTTATAAATGAACAGCACATATCTGTGCATGTATGCATCATCCTAACACAATGAAATTTATAGCAATATAATTAAGATACAAATTAAAATCTGCAACGCTTTTGAACCTTGCTTTTGAAAACGATTTTTCTGTGGCACGCAATTGCACATTTAAAATACTGTTAATACATTTGTAGATTGGAATTTGCAACATATCTTTTGAATTCTGGAATATTAATTTCGTAGTTGCACCCACAATATGCAAATATATCAAAGCTTAAATTCTTTGATAAAACTTAACGCAGCATGGTGTAACTGAGGTCAGCCTAATTAACTAACGAGCAGTTTGCTTTTCTCCTCCACAGAAAATTGCCAAATAGACTGCTGCCTCGCGGATTAGCACTTCTGGTAGAACCACTTCCGGTCCTGGGGATTCGCTTCCGGAATCTTTCCGCTTCGCCGACGCGTCACTTCACGTTTCTTCTCGTTTTGTCATTTCTACATTTTCGGCCCTTCTCAATTCGACTCTTTTCTTTCTACTTAATCTGTACATAGTTAGCCCTTCTTCTTTTTTCTTTGACCCACCCAAATCATTTTTTGTTTCGTTTTCTTCTCATTATTTCGCAACATCTTGCGCGTGGGCCAGAGGCAGCTCATTGTAATATTCGCAACACCATGGGCATAACAAACATGAATAAACATATTTTGGAAAACAGTTTTCTTGGCTCGTGTTTCAGAGTACATGGCGTGATCCATCCAAAAGATAATAACAATCCCGAAATAGAGGTTCAATGTCAACTGGAAGATGAAATTGCTCGTCAATCAATGGCGTTGTATAAGATGCCAAGGTAACCTTTGGAAGTCAAACAGGGCCTTTTCTGAAATCTTAACTGCAGATATATTTTTGACAACAAAGGAGACTTGCCAAAAATCTGACGTTTTCTCGACATTTTCCATTTTAATTTCTGCCAAAATTCTCCAAATATATGCATAAATTACATAAAACAGTTATATGTGATTCCCCAGAGATGGAATTTTCAACCTTCCTGACTTTTTCAGGTCGTAAAGGGAATCTCCCTGCAAAAGCAAAAGATATGACAGCAAATTTAATGTAGTATTTTTAATTGCTAGTTTCATTATTAATTTCTCATCTCTTGATTGTTGTGTTACCAATAACTAGCTATGCATTTCTTGAAAGTCTCTGGCTATTTAAAAGTAAATTTATCACCCTGGAATTTTCCAATTTCTCTGGAAATTCCAGGTTTATTGGTGACTAAGCCTTAGGTTTTTGCATTTTCCTTAATATTCAAGTAGCAAATCGGAGAAATGTGCATAAAATACGCTCGTATTTGGTGCAACAACCTCTATGTTTCCAATAATGGCATATCATGGCACGGAAACTTGCTCTTGTGCCACATGAACTGTTTTTGGACTAATCTAGTCCACCCCTTCAACTTTCAAATTGAAGATAAACTTCTAATGTTTGAGGATGGAAAGATAAAATCAAAAAATACTTCAATAACCACTCCATGGAACACCATCTTTAAGTTTAAGAATTATGTGTCCTTATGTCATAAGGGGAGTTTTGAATTGATCATCACATGCTTATACATGTAAACAAAAGCAAGACTATGTTTGAGCTAGCAATTTACAAATTTAACGATCCATTCCTTAAGAAAAGTGTTTACAACCGAACCTCAGAATCTCACATAATTATCATCACAATTTTATCATCAGCTTTTCAGATAACATTCACATTCAGTTTGCAATCAGTCTTCGCCTTTTTTCCCACGAGATTTTCCCCATCAGGTACCTGTGACATCATACTCAAGTTTATAAATAACGGAATGCTTTCCTAGCTCGAAGCCAAACGCATGTTTCAATATGTTTAGACAGAGCATTTGCGGTGCCACGTGTAGTAATTAGCCCACAATGCACCACTCAACAAAAGTAAATAAGAAAATAAACAAAACCTCGAAAACTTCTCAAGTTTGAACAACAGTTGGGCGTCAGATGATATATTTATCGATTTATCTAGCGTGTAACAAAGTTTGGAAAAATACGCCACAAGCACAAAATAATGAAAGTGTTGAACATTATAAAAAGTACGGTTCCTTCAGTTTTTCAAAGCAGTTTTAAACCTTTTTGTGCCTAACCTAACATAACCTAACCTAATCAAACCAAAACTAATCAAAAATGTAACTCCTGATTCAGATGCCCCTAGTTGCTAGGCAATCACTGCCAGCTTACCATCAGTGTGGGCAAGTCTGTCTATGTTAATGTAAAAACAGATTTCTTTAAGACATAAAATCATATATTATATTAATATAAATTTCTATATTAATGAAAATATATGTAAAACATGTCTGAAGGGGGAGGGGCGTGGCATTCTGGACTACAGTATGCGATTCATGTACGTGATTCATAGTACATTTTGATATACAGCCGACCCTTCTCTCCCTGCAAATGGGATGAATGAGCTATGTTACTTCTGAAAGTGGCATTAAACTTTGAATATTAGGACCTGTCAATTGTTGCCGAGTCATCACAAGCAGCAAAATAAGGCCCGAGTGTTACCTAGCATTGAAATCAGGCAATTGTGTGTACTGCCAAAATATTCTGTTGCGTTGTCTTCCACACTATAACCAGTAATAAAAGGAAGATCTGGAAGAACCAGTAGTTACAAAAAAAAGATGCAAGAAAAGCTTTAACCGTTTTACAAGCCTTCTTTGAGACTCAATCAGTTGGAAACAAATATTGAATACATAATATAAATTACAAATAATACAAATTATGTATTCTACGTACGTACACTGTACTACGTTTTATTTTTATTCATTCATTACTTAAAAAACCTCTGTAATTGGGATTCTATACCATGTGATGTTGGTTTACACAACCAGAGCTGTAGAGACAATTGCAATAAAAACTGCTGTAAAAAGCTGATATTGATATATGATCTTGAAAACATCCCAACATTTATCAATTCGACAGAACAGAGGATGTGGATAAGCTCAGCTTTTTGCATGATTGTATACGAGTGAACTTTAACCACACAAATTAACAGCAACCAGTAGCTGTAAATTTATTCAGCTAATGAGCACCTAAATACACATCACGTGTTCTGTGACACCAGTTGTCATCAACAACGTTCTGTAAAACTACCCTTATTTTTTACAGAGCAGTTGTGTAAAGGATTTTTTTTGCATGGCAGGCATACCCTTTCAAGTAGCATTTTCGATCACTTCCAGACTTCCCAATCGATGACATAACCCTTGCCAACTCCGCCTAGTCCAGACGAGGATAACCAGTTTAGGAAAGACACATTTAGATCCTCATGTACCAGCACCCTGTTAACTCGAGCCTTTTTGTAACCGTTTTATCTGAGTGTTAATTGACGCGAGGATGACAGCCAGGCACACATGAGTAGTGTCAAAATCTGTTTTCATCATATCACACAGTCTGCCCGGACTAACCCATGCATCCCCAACTTTTCCCGAAGATTCCTCATTTCCAAAAATCCGCCACCTAGCATTTTTTCGTCGTCATGCACGGGCTCGATCCTCCTCCCCCACGACCGCCGTTTCCCTCCCTCAAAATAAACTCGGTTTGTCCTCCTCCTCCAAAATGAAAATGTTACTTGCCAAACTCCAGAAATGGGCATAACGCTGGTGGGGCGCGACGCAATTGGGTTTATTGCGCCAAAAAGCGTAAACAGGAGGCCCTGTGGGAGGGGCCGGGGGTCCGTCACCCCCCGGGGGACCCGCCGGACTCCGTATAAACCCCGGCCTGGGCCCGGGCCGCCATCATCAGTCTAGTGGCCGTTGGGAACCTTGCAGCTCTAAGTGGATTTAACCGAGCCCCAAAAGACGCAAGATGGTGAGTAGCATCTTTTGCACCAAAATTGCCCAAAGTTCGATTCTGCAAATTTCTCGGGATTTTGTGCATGAGGTAGCCAGCAACGGGATAGCGGATAAAGCTCATACTGGATTTGTTTAGGCGGGACTGGCACCACGTGGGGGACCGCTGAAAAAAGTATGAAAAACTTTTGAAAAAAGCCAGGTACCTGCTTTTTTGGTGCACCAAAGTCTGTCAGCGGGGATGCTTCGATCGCGTTTGGGATGATTGACGAGCTGTAATCGCCCGTTAGCCGCTAACGGCTGATCAGACGCCCCCTTCTGCTAAGCAGCAAGCGCTAAGTTCCACTTAAGAAAGAATGTGCGAAAAAAAGTGAGGTGAAAAATTAGCAGACAAAGTGCCAAAGAAATGCTAGACAAACCGACGCTTGGAGAAAAACCACCATTGATCGGATAGCGGTTAGTCCATAGCTCAAAATTGTTTTCGAAAAAATGGCAGTTTTTCTGTTATTTTCTTTCAAAATTATGAAGCAACTTCAACTCACGTTGAATGCAAAAAAAACCAATATTTACACCTGTATTTTGTGTTCCCAAACCGGTGCTTCTTATTCACAATCCTGGGTAAACTATTCCAAATTGAGTAAAAGTGGATATCTTTTGCTTAACGACATTTACCTAAAATTTACCCTAAAAGTGTAGAATAGGATGTGCTCCGAGGAAAATGATCCAACTGGAACTCCAAAATCATATGTCTGACACAGTCTAGCAAGTATTTATTAGTAGACTTTCTGATGAGTGTCTGAGCCATATCTTATCCCAAAGTAAAGTACAGTGTATGTTATTGCTGGTCACGTAATACACAATTACCGGTACTTATTGTTTCACAATCAAAGATTTGATAAGCCCTATTTAGATGTTACTGACTTGCAAAACGAGTCATCTCCAGGAAAATTATTCCACGCTTCCCAACCGGGGTAAATTACCAAAAACTGGGTAAAACGACGTATTGTAAAGGAAGAAGTATGCAGTGTAGTAGTGCAATGCAAAGCGAACAGCCAGAGTGCAACAATGCTCCAAAATACTGGTTGTCCATCCAAGAAATAAGTATAATTTGCTATTTGACAAATACTCCATAAGCTCGTTTTGGGAACATTCTGCACGATAAGCGAATTTGGGTTAGAAGGACTTTCTGGGTAATGAAGAAAAACGTTTGGGAATTAATCAATTGCCTTCCCAAAGCTTTGCTGCTAATTATTGTTTCAGCGCCTTCCCACTGAACTAAACTTCAAAGCGCAGGCAAGTGTGCTAAGAATTGTTGCCTGTTGGCATCATTCAACAATTTTTTTTTCTATTAAAGTGCAATTAATATGCATTCATGAAATCCCGTTTTTGTGTTTAACATGATTTAATCAGCCTACTATACACTAGGCTGTTAAAATCACCATTAATCTTATTAATTGGCTGAAAGCCCACATCCATGCATTACATCAAGCCCTCTCCCCCCAATGATCTGAGGCATTTCTAGAATTTAACAAAAAGAAATAAACTATTTGTTCTATAAATCTCTCCTAAAATACACTGTCTTAGTCTCCCTTCGTTATTTTTCGCTACTATTTAATAGGCCAACCAAGCGCAAATATTTTTACTTGCAACGATTCGCCGAATTGCAAGCATCTGTACCACGAATGTTATTTTGAGAATGAACTGTTAACTAGAATTGAAAGCTCTAACTTGTTGGGGATTCGCACACAAAAATCCGAAATTTAGGGAGGATGTGGGTTAAATCTAATCTTGATACACGAATTATTTTACACGCAGCCCTATACGGACCTTCTTATTTTTAACTCGGAGAATAAACAAGAAAGAGAAATGGCTCACGACATTATTGTTTCCCTGGTTAGACTATCAGTTTGGAATAAGCACCAAATTCCAGCTAAATTTAGCATACGATAAAAGAACCTTCAATTGGTACTTGGTGGCATTAATAAGTAAATTCCACTGTATTCTGGATGTTGATATTGTAATTTCAGCAGTTTATAACACATAACTAATGTAACCCTTATTTAGCAATTGGAGCTGATGTTTTTACTCGAGTGAGCTCAATAAGGTAAATTTAAATTATAACATTCACTAGAGAATATAAAATACTCATTGTGACAATTTCACCACTTTGTTGCAGACTTGATGTTTCATATTGTTTTCGCGAAAACAAATAATTTCTTCCTTTCTGATACGATGCGGATATAACAGATATCACTTTATAATTCAGATACTTAAACCATTGGAAAATTTCTTCTCACTTTTGAAGATATCATGTACATGTGTACTGTGATAGCAATTCTGTGAACTTTAACTCTAGTAGATCATTCATAGTGACTACAGGTTTCCCACCCAAATTCTAAAGTCGATTTCCCAGACCATCCCCTGACGGCTTTTCAGTCATTTTACTGATATTTTACATAGAAATTAACTTCATGTCCTAAATCGAACATTATGGTGCATTAGTTTTTCTTATTACATGAAACATCTATAAGAGTTCTGTTTTGTGAATTCAATGTAGTGTATAGCACCAACATTTATAATATTACATGTATTTTCTTAAATAATAGTAAACTATCTCAGTTTCCATGACATTCCATGGCTTTCGAAACACTGATAACCCAGCATAAAACTAAAATTTTGAAAATTTTAATATTAAAGAATTATCAATCCTATTTCGACGGATGATATGAACCATTTCTGGGTTACCATTAATAAACGCAATTAGGGAACGATTTTCTCCTAACGGCTCATAGGCTATCAGTGATTGCCCATGTAGCGGAGCTGTTAAATGATGTGTTATTTAAAACATTAAAAACATTTTTTTTTGTAAAACGTTTGTAAAACATTTAATCTCAAGTTAAATATTTTTTTGGGATAGGTTAGGTAATAAAAATACCATAAATGAACGACGAGATAAAATTTCCACTGTTAGGGCAGGTGTCATGGTTTTTATACCAGACAAGTACTATTGAAATATACAAGTACATGAGGCCATATATAGCTGAAATTTTGGACACGTTTGGAGCAGGGAGCTTTTTTGACACTTCTACTGATCGTATAAAGCAACAAAGCTGTTATCGAACATGTATCAGGCATTGATAATTTAATTAGGCCCTACCAGAAGAAGTCTGTTCAACTACATTACATGTTGGAGAATCTTACACGAATACGCAATACAAAAATGTCCTCAAATGCATACACTGACAGGATTTCTGCAAATCTGCGACAATAAATATCAGAAATCACTGTAATAATAGTAGTTTTCCGTTGGTGTTAAATATTCATTTTAGTTAACTTCAATTTTTCTAATTTATTTTCTTTTTTTAATACCACAGTCCAGTGCTGCGAAAAAGAAGGGCAGTAGCGGCGGATCCGCCCGCAAGGCGCAGAGGGCCACTTCCAACGTCTTTGCCCTATTCGATCAAAACCAGATCGCGGAATTCAAGGAGGTCGGTGAACTTTGGGGTTTATGCAAAATCAGCCTCATTTACACATCATCTTGGGCTTCTTGCCATACTTGCTTTAGAAGAAGAATATATTGCCCTGGCAGGCTTTCAATGTAACTAATAGTCTGCGGAGACAATGACGTCACCTCTCCAATGCTAAAATGGCACCTAGTTAGCACGAGATTACAGAGGAATCCCCAAAATTTTCAACAAAGCGTTGCTTCTCCCAGGCCCTCCAAACCCCACTTTATGGAAGACCCTATTTGGGAGTCACAGGGAACAAATTCAGGCCAATGGGACGACTCCGCATTGCGCTTCCTTATATGCACATAGGGGATGTATATTGTGTTCTGCAGTTAAAAATACAGTCTCCAGCCCTGGTCTGATCCCGGGGTCAACTAGGATGAAGATGCGCCGAGCAGCCAGTGCGGCGCCACCTAGTGAGGTGTTCGGAAGGGAAAACCAGGGTTAAAATGGGATCTCCAATAGCTAGGATCAAACTAAAAATAGGAGAAAAAAATGTACATAGTGCTGAACCAGCGAAACCATTTATGGCAAGCCTATCGGATTGCGATGAAAAGGTAGCGGAACAAAACTGGGGCAAATTCCTTTGCATTCCTGTCTCTAAAGGCACCGGGATGTACATGGGGTTCCCTCTGTCGGCCAACAAATCGCATTGTTAGAATTCGAAAATAAGGCATGCATAAAAAGCGCCAAAACCTGGGAGAAAGCTCACCCAATGAGGATTAGAAAAAAGTGAATGCCCTGAACAGGTTCAGGATCAAGTAATAGAGCGAAACAAAGTTGGTGTCATCTCGTCGTTTAATTTTATGGAAGACCCCAGATACAAAACCTCGAAAGCTATTCCTTTTCCACACATGACCATGCCTACATGTATAATAAACGTTGCGGCTGAATTAATAAGACGAGTTAAATTTGGCACCGAGTCAACACTTCAATAAGTGGCTGACCAAAACACACACCGATGTGTAGTAGTTCTATTATTCGACGATTATTAGTTCCTGTCACTTATTGGACTGCATCAATAGTAGTCATCCATTATTATAACTTTAAAAAAGTTGAGTACATGTACAAATTTAAAAAGCCACTTTTAGCAGTATATCAATACTGAACGTAAAATATCCGTTTTATGAGGAGAAAATAAACTACTTTCGACCCTTGAATTAATCTAGCTAATTTAAATTCAGGCTTTTGGATTCATGGACAGCAACAAGGACGGACTGATCGACAGGGAAGATTTAAGAACCACGTTTGACGCCTTAGGCATGTCCATTTAAATCAGCATCAAGTTGTGCAGTTGTACTCGCTTTGCAAATATTTTAATAAGTTTCAATTGCCCTGAAGGTCGCATTGTGCCAGACTCCGATTTGGACGCCATGCTGGCTGAGGCCCCAGGACCAATCAATTTCACGATGTTTCTTAGCATTTTCGGTGAACGGATTTCTGGTAGGTTTTGATAGAAAGGTGCGATGCGCAATATCCAACTACATTACTTGGTACTCACCTGCATGATATTGATGCTGATATGCAGGTGCCGACCCAGAAGAAGTCATCCTCAACGCCTTCAAGACTTTTGATCTAGACGAAAGCGGGACCATCGACGAAGCGAAGTAAGTCGCAAAGAGTCCAGAAGGTTAAATGTTGAAGAGATCTTGCAGAACGTTCCAAAATGGCGCATCTATTGGTCGGTGGTTGCCAATTTGTTAGTGGTTTCAGTTAATTTCTGGTTCCATTTTCGGTGCAATGACACTACCGGAAAGGTTAACACACGCGCACTACTACCGAAATTATCAAATGAAGCATAATTAATGCCAAGGCGCGACTTTCCCCCGCTAAAACACTTAAAAATACTTCGAAGTCTACCGGAGCCTTTCGAAATTGGAGCCATGAAGGTCGAACGACAATCCAGTGTTACCAGCTTCTGTGATCAGGAATTCTTCATTTCAATCTCATTTATCCTTACCCATGCGTTTTAGCATATTTGTTACTACAAAAAATTCTCCAAAATTATCTAGGGAATATATATAAAAAATAATATAAAAAACCTAAAAAAATGCATAGTGTTTAATGCATAGTCCACCATTCAACGAATGACAAAGCATTCAAATTTAAAGTTTAAAGTTTTCATAAGTACAATTTCAGCGCCATGCCATTATTTGGTGTTTTCGTGGTGTTTTCGTGCCTTCTAAAAATATTTTCAAGATGAAAATAATTTCAGCAATTTAATTAAAGTCCAAGGTTATTATTAATTTTCACCATAGTAATAAATATAGAAAAAACGCAGTATCTTCTAAAATACTTCAGTACTTTAGAATACCACAATATTTTCGAAGATCTTTACTGACCTTTTTTTTATTCAAGAAAGATAATGTTCGGTTCTTAAAATGCAGTAACTTACTATTTTAATTTCTCATAATTAATTAGTATATACATAAGAGTGGAGTTAAATTTAAAAATCGGATTATAGAGCAGGGATCATGTATATAGTGTGTCCCAATTTCTCTAAAAAAAACAGCAGAATTTTCGAAGATACTTCCTTTTTTTTCTCCCGCAGATAACTAATCTTTACTCACCTTTTTCTTTAGTTTGCGCAAGGTCCTCGGCAAATGGGGTGAAAAACTGGACAAGACAGAGGTACGTTTCACCGATATTTCGATATTTTCTCAGAACAGATGCAGGCCTCTGTTCAAGGTTTGACTTACAAAAAAAACACCTTTTGTCCTCAGCTGGACCAGGCCCTTGGTGAGGCCCCCATCGAGAAGGGTCAGCTGGACTACAAGGCGTACACCCGCCTAATCACTCGTGGAGCTGAAGATGAGGCTGCGTAAAAAAGATTGGAGAAACGAAGATAATACCATTGCAATAAACCAACTATTGTTTTTTGTATATGTTCGCTCTTCTTATCACCTCCCTGACTTTCGTTGCCCGTGACTTGTCCACTCCACCATCTTGTCTCTTGTATGAACGCCGGCTCCACCATGGGCCCTGTCAATAAAAAATATCCGACGGTTCCACTGCGGTGCTGCGTTAATAAAACATGAGTTGAGCATTCTTTTAGAAAAATGTTTAATGCCTATACGTATTTACACCAGGTATGGCTTCGCCATATCAAAAGTGACCAACGAGCGAGGTGACACCGGCCCTGTTAACACCTTGTGTGAGGTTGTGACGAGAATAGATTGAGGCTGCAAATATGACTGCTTGTGCCATGTCCAATTTAATTTAAAATTAAAATTTTGCCCAAAACAAGTTGCAGATTCAAATTCTCAATGGTCTAAAAATAGTAAAACACTAGCTCAACATTGTCGTCCGTTTGCATTGTCACCGGGTTACAAAATCTCATTCCCTGCCACAACCTTGTGTTACTTGGAAATCAGGCACCCCACCACCTATCCAAGTTGAAAATTGTGTTCAAACAACACATACATATTTTGAAGCTAATTTTCAAAAAAGACGGTATCACCTCGAGGCTCATGAACTTCACTCACTTTAAATAATATAAACGCTCATGTTAATTAATATAGTAAGGATTTGCATCAAGAAAAACCCACCATCTTGAACGAGAGTATATAAATATATACGTAAAAGGGTCTTGAAAACAAAGCAGACAAAGCTGATAACTTAATAAAATTTGAACTGAATAATAAAGCAGGGCAAGAGAAAAAGTTGATCAAAACAGAACAAAATAAAACTGTGCGGGCGCGGCACAAAATGCGCAGACGTCCCAACTGCCGCCATTTCTGCTATTCGGGCTTTCCAAATGCCTCAGCAACCTGATCATGGCTTCGCCGTCAAAACCACCTCATCTTGGCACATACCTCCGGGTTTGGTTTCGCAGAGTCGAAGTAGTGAGAGCTCTAAAGGGATTTGTCGCTGTCTTCCTCGGAGTCGTCGTCGTCGTGGTGATGGGTAAGCTTCTTGGGGGTGTCGGCCCGCAGGTGAGGTACCAAGCTGGGCATGCGGTCCAGGGGGCTGCGGGTGGTCGTTTTGGTGGCACTTTCAGTCTCCACTGCAACGCTGTTGTTGCGTGATCTGTTCGCCAGCGGGCTGTCAGCGATGGTAGTATGATCGTGGGCCACCGTAGATTCATGTGGCATCTGTGAAGACACAAGAGATTAGCACTATACAAAAAGTAATTCAACAGCAGTTTTATGGAAGTTCCAGCTCTTTTATAATAATAAAAGTTAACATTAACTATGTCTGTCCTTCTCCCAATCCGAAGTGTATTCTAAGAAAATTCCATTTAAAATGTTGTTGAACTGCTTGTAAATCTAAGTGAACAGAGTGACTCACAAGCATAGCAGGGGCACGGAACATGTAGCTGAACGGATAATAAATGAGGTTGAGAAAAGTGCTGGCATAAATATCAGCATATCGCATCACTTGACTGGCAAAGAATGTTTGCCGAGATCCTGAAAAAATCAAACCTTTTAAATAGCTGAACAGAAAATATCCCTTTTAATTTTTTCTAATG
>JAQFYZ010003654.1:0-12873 GCA_034695085.1 Cylindroiulus punctatus | reverse complement strand
AAATCTGAAATTAAGATGCCTTTGCTAAATTAAGACACTTTACATGTATACAATTCAGACAGTGTTTTTAGAGTGTGAAGAGGACCTTAAATGGTCGAAACGTTGTGCCGTACCGATTTGGTAATCTGACTGAGGAAAATTAAAAAATATTTTTATACATGAGAAAAATGTAAAAAACACCCTGTATTTTTACACAATTTTTAAGTCAGGGAAATTTACTTAGGTTGGTCAGGTAAAGTCAGGGAGATGATTTGTAAATTTGAGTATGAACCCTGCATAGGAATCTATGAATGGGTGTATGAGATACGTGCAACTGAATTTGAATTTTCTTTGACCCAATTACAAAATGTTTCATTCGTGTTTGCGTGTATACTTCATCTTCCCATCACGCACGAACCTGGAGCTAATTTTTTATTCCAGCTGCACTTTCGCATTACTTGTACATTTCTTGAAATCTAAGTGTTTGTCGAGATCTTCAAATAGTACATGGTTCAATTAAAAATTTCTGACGAGTTCGTTATACGAAGGTACGGTGCATTCTGTTTGTTTATAATATTAGGTTCTGTGTTTGCATTTAAATATGCAGATGTGGTTTTCCCAAAATCTTCGCCTCTGGTTGAATAATATACTATTGTAGAAATTCCAATCCGCAATTGTTGGTTTCCTCCAGGTGGCGCTGGCTGGAGTCGTTCGCGGCGCTCCTATTGGCTGGATCCCATTTTTTTCGTCTCCAGGAAACTGAAAATAAAGTCGATGCAAGAGTTTATATCGTCGATGCCTTAAGTGCGATAAAATGCACCACCACGAATGTGTATTTTTTTTCGTTTCGTATCTGCTTATGTAAAATTCCATTTCGTGAGATTTATGTAAATCCGCGCTGCGCCCCCTTGGGCAAAGCTATAATTATGGGCGGTTGTTTTGTATTCTGCTCGTCTAATGCAACCGAGGTATAGTAAACATTCCGTGGTGTGTAATATTCCGCGCATTTTAATTAGTTTTGGAGCGTCCATATTGCTCGTGAATCAACGCGCATTTAATAACACACTAGGGCTGCGTTAGCCGAATAAAATGCTTTAAAATAACACCCATTTTCGGGTTTCGGATATTGGGGGGCCCCATCCCGAATCTGGCATCGAGAGCAAACTAGGCCGTAATAGCCTTAATCTGGCTGGAAAATA
The DNA here is from genome assembly GCA_034695085.1 of Cylindroiulus punctatus. Taxonomy (NCBI): domain Eukaryota; kingdom Metazoa; phylum Arthropoda; class Diplopoda; order Julida; family Julidae; genus Cylindroiulus; species Cylindroiulus punctatus. Next base: position 11,695 of record JAQFYZ010003654.1, on the reverse strand, counting down.
TTAATGGACCAAGTTTCAACTTCTAGCGAACATTCTGGCGAATTATCGCTTTTTATGCAAATCACTTTTTGTAGGATTAAATAACGTTCATATACTTTTTAAAAAATGGATTTTGGACCTACGTTACCACGAATGGTATCAGGGTCCTAAAAAAGTCCTTAAAAAAATAAAAAGTCCTAAACACGCTTTATAAGAATTAAAGTGTGGTTCAAAAGGAATGGTCAGGGAGAGTCACCGAAAACTTGCTAGAACTTGAAGCCACAGGTTGGCACTGTTGCTGACCTTTCGACCCCCTTTGTGGTTAAGCCTCTGCTATATGGGAGTGCAATAAAGGAAGTGATGGCTTTGGCAATAGACCTGCAACAAAGGAAAGGGTTAACTAAAGATAATAGGGGGAAATGCAACCGGGTCAAAAAGGGATTAGTCTCCAGGAAGCACTTTGCCCCTTGGACTTCAGGACCTTAACAACACTTGTGTAACAAGGACCACCCCTAGCTTCTTACCAATAGGAAGCTGTTGACTACTACTAAAAATGTCACTTTTTAAAGTCCTAAGAAGTCCTAAAATTTAATCTAAAAAATTCCTAAATATTGGATCTCAGAAATCGGTCGCCACCCTGTTGTATACACACCATTCATTGGCTCCCAATCAATAGCCAGTCTGTATCCAAATGCAATATTGTAGGCTTTTACCAAATATGTTACTAAGCAGCGTGTTTAAAATGGCTCTACATTCGCATTGTGTTCGCGGGAGCGAACCGAAATTACGCAGTCGTGAAATGACTTCCGGTATGACGTGCGTTCAATTGTTGGGGATTTGAAAACCCTTAACATTTTTAATTGTCTTATATCTGAGCTTATTTTTCACTCTATTATCGTTTTAATTACGCGCCCTTCACCGAACCCCTTTTCAGCTAGCTTTTTTCGAAACTGCGTCTCTATCCGGGCTTAAATAAATAGATTTTTAATCTGTCGTTTTTCTAAATCAGCCTCGAAGTAGGTTAAGACGTGCGAACACGTACAATTTTACGAATAAAAATTGTCTATAGCCTGACTAATCTAATAGCTCTTCATTTTCCTAAGAAATTGAGAGACCTTTTTACGCATTCCTACGCCGAGGGTAGTCCCGGGTGTGTTTTGGGAATTACTCGCCGAGCACGCACGCTGAATTCAATATTGTTTTCGCCCTGGAGGGAATTTGAACATTTGCTGCTGAGCCCCAAGGAGGGCAATCACTGCTAGCTCCGATGCCATGCCTGTTTGTGCAAGTTTAGGGGCAGGGAGGGCAATCACTGCTAGCTTCGGTGCCATGCCAGTTTGCGCTAGTTTTGGGGCAGCTATTTTTTCCCGGACCAAGGTAGTTGGTTCAGCTCTTCAATAATCGTTGTAAATAATTCATTATTACCATCGCCCTGAGTATTTATTTCAGGTAGATTTGCCTGTCTTTCTTTATTAAAAATCTGTGGGCAACGGAGGAGGGCAATCACTGCCAACTCCGGTGCTATGCCTGTTTGCGCCAGTTTTGGGGCAGCCATTATAATTATAATAATAATAATAATAATAATAATGATTGTTATTCCATAAGGTAAAGGAATGAAAGGGTTGACAGGAATATTTACAGTCATCCCGTACAAAATTGAAGGAGAATGGATTTGAGACATAATAAGGTTAAAATTGGAGTATTAGATTGCCTGAAGTTGCCCGAAGTTGCCTTATACGCGGACATCATTCATTTTTTTTCGTAACAAAATGTTTAAGGTCATGACTTATCTTATCAAAATGTTCATTATACAGCACCAGTACTGCTAATAATCTGAAAATTTATCCAGCAATTACAATATACAGTAGTACTGGAATTTTAACGCAAAAACGCAGTAAAGTACAGTGTACTCATAAATTTCATTCTGTACGATTAGAAAGCATAGCCAGACAATTATCCTACCTGTTGTGGAAGTTAGAATACGGAGTAGTAAGGCCCATTGAAAGTGATTTTTGCAATTTGATTTTCATAATTTTGGACAGATATGATAATTTCAAATGAAACTAAATGCTTTAATTCAAAGTTTATATTGATGGCAAGTTCCTGCGCCGTATAAAATTAAGACATTTCGCTTATAGAATTTTTCCAAATTCTTAGCAGAGATTTCTAGATTTCTTATATTCCCATTCAGACGGCAGGTGCTGCCATCTATCGCTCATATAGCAAAATAAAAAGTCAAACGTTGAATTATCGTTTTTATTGATATCATATGCATTTCCACAAGTTGTCAAAAGACAACCAATAAAACGCAACTCCCTCTTAATGTTTACAACAAAAAATATGTTAATATGTTGATCAGGAAAGGAGAAATTGTGGTTCGCATATTGTGCAGGGTGTCCCCAAAGTCACAACGCACTAGACGTACATTCGTGTTTGACATGAAAAACAACTGCTTATTTGTTTCCTGCTTATAACGATGACTGGTGCTGTTAGTGTTTTATGCACGACTCGGCTGGTGTTGTTGCATTTCCCCCATATATCTAACGTAAGTGTCATTGAGCCCCTCGCCTTTGAAAAGCGTAACAATAACGTTACGTCGAAATTAAGTTTCGAAAGGGAGGGAGGATCGGGAAATGTGCTGGGGCTTGAAATTTCAGCAATGAAATGATGGTGTTCAAAGTTAATCCCGTTTGTAATTGCGGCCATAGATCTCTCTTTGTGCGGCTTTTGGCCCGAGCGCCGCAACGTGACGTGACAAATGGCGGTGGCGCTTTCGACGCCACGGCTGATGCGCCCACATCTACTTCTGTATTTAATTGTACTCCTGTTTGTTACGCTTCAACTCTGCTAATGCGAGTTCAGCGATGCCATCGAGGATTCTCTTCAAATGACACGCACTCGCTCTTCAAGAGCGTCGTCGTCCTCTACGTGCAATTAGAAACAACCAACTTCTTGCAGTTATTTCGATCACTTCCGGTCCACAGCAAAAAATCGCTTTTTATCTTTTTTTCTCGTTCAGCTCCTTGGTTTATTGCTGGCTGTAAAATCTTAGGACGAGGGGATACGAGTGGCGTCATTTCTTTTGGTATCACTGGCAAATCATCTCCAGGGTGGTCATGGACTTCATTGGAAGGCCATGGCATTTCCATTGCCATCAAGAAATGTGTTTTCTTTGATTCATTCTGTGTGCATTTCTCACCGTCGGATGCCATCTAAATCGTAACTAGACCATGCAAAGTTGCACTTTGGAATTGACCTGCTGACATAGGCACAATCTTTGATTGCTTGGTCCTTCGTTGCCATCAAATACTTTATGATATAATCCAAAATGGTTCATAACAACTGAATGCTCAACAACGTCATCTATTTGGGTGGGAGTGAGGTTGCCAACCAGATACATTCAACAGTGTTTAAAATGAAAATTTGTGTTAAATTCGCCGTTTATTATTCTTATTTTAAATTTCGTTTATGGCGTTTTTATTCTGCTGTGATTACTCTGTGATTTTTGAAAAAAAAATTGGAAAATGTTTCGAAATTTTTTTGGTCATTGAATGCTTTTGCATTTACTGTACCAAATTCAGTGCACATCCACAGGTTCATACGCACCTGGAAAGTCAGGGAGAGTCAGGGAATATCACGTTTTTGTTGGAAATTCAGGGAAAGTCAGCAGTGAAAACCATTTTTTTTTTTGCGAAACTGCTTAATATTCATGCAAAACTTTTGCAATAACCGGTTGACTTTTTTGCATTTTATTCTTAAAAAATTTCAAAAATCGGATCATTTTTTCATTTGTTTTAAAAAAAATTAGCAAATACCAGTTCATTTTTTTCATTTTTTTGCAAAAAATTTGCAGAAACCGGTTCACTTTTTTGCAAAAAGTCAGGGAAATTTTTTTGGGTTGGTCAGGGATAGTCGGGGAAAGTCAGGGAAATGACTTTGTAAATTTGAGTATGAACCCTGATCCAGCAAAAATTCAGTTTATTTTACAACGGTAGCTGTGTTCAGGACATAATCCTTGATCTGGCTGAATGCTTTTTCGACGAACAAGGCTGACACTGATGCTGTTGTTTGTTGAACATCATCGTTAATGCCATTAAAGTAACAAAGCCATTGATCGTAGTTTCTGATTCAAACACCTATGAATGAATTAAAGCGCGAATCGGGCAATTTCGCTCCGTGTCAATGAATTTCGATGCTGGCATTATGAAATTTAATCCCATCGCTGACCGGCGACCATTAGCCGAATGAAAAGCGAAAATGCGACGATCTGTTGAACATCTGCCACCGGCTAGATTAGCGAAACATTAGCGGAGATTTATTCAAACCTGATTTACGAGCGAATGTCATTTGCATTTCCATAATTTCCCCTTTCCATTTCCTTCCTTTATTATTTTTACTCCGAGAAACTTTCTTTTCCGATTTCAACCCATTTCCAACTAATAAGATTTCTTTAATGCTTTTTCTTCGTCTTACGTGTATGTAGGGGTGATGGGCTTGCCTCGTGGTTATCTATCGTTTCCTATACTTTAATTTAAAACTTGTGTAATCTGCCTAATCAAATTTCCCCATGCATTAAATAAAGCAATGTTTACATTGATTGTGCCAGTCGACTGTGAAGACGTGGGGCCCCATTTTAGGCCAATGGCTTGTTTTTTCCAACGTTGCATCGATGCCTCCACTTTCGATATAAATTTAATCTTTTTCCCCCCAGCAGAGTTCAATTGGTAAACTTTTTATGGGCGTTTTTTTCATCACCCCTTTTTTTGCTCGTCGTATTTTTTGCTGAATGTCTTCATTTCGTTAATTGATTGAAAACAAGGTAATCACCCCTAGTGAATCAATAGTTAGATAGTAGTTTTCTAGTCTTTTTTTCCAGTCATTAAACGCGTTATTTGAAGTATGGACATGCTGTTTGTCGTAAAAAACCCATGATGGTCTATCTCCGGATATCTTAGCTCGTGAATAAATTACCAGTCATTTTGTCCAATTAAATCATGTGGTGTGGTGCTCGGAGACGATCACGTCCTTTTCCCCCTTCTATCTCGTTATTCTCGTTCGCTTCGTGGTGTTTTTAGTCTCAATTTATGCCAAACTGCGTTTTAGTATGTTTTTTCTAACTTTCCGAGTACGATTTCTTGTTGGGACACCGAATGAACTGCGCGTTAACAATAGGTATTTTTGTTTGTGCAGTTTCTCTGTCATTCGCATTGCAATTTTCATTGTAATCAGCAAGTGATGCTGAAACAGTAATCGAGGTTTTGAAATGTTTATATGGAATCGAACCCTTTACATTTCAGATGAATTAAAAGGATGCGGGTTTTTTTCTACGAAATATATTGGCATTAACCACATGCTGAAATCCCACTTGTGGATTCCAGTATTTGTTTTGTTCGTGCTCAGTTTTTAAATATCAACCCTCTTATTGAGTACCTGGTTTTTGTTATTACTCCTTTCGAAGCAGCTTAAGAAACCCAGAAAAAAGTACGGATGAATTAATCCCAGCAGCCGTTTTTGATTGATCGAAGTTTTGGGATATGTGTACAGATAACGTAAAATTCTTATTTTTGTCAAACTGGATCATGCGTTCCCTTTTGAGCAATCAAATTTCTTTTCAAATTCCATTGTGCTCAATACAATATTAAATAATTTTAGTTTTTCCCCCCATTTCGTGGTCTTGGCAATCTGGAGTACGATTGATTGTGAAAGAAAAATTCCTAATTCTATAGTACGTGTATTGTTAGCATTTGTGCCAATAATTTTAATAATATCAGTTGGTTTTCGTAGGTTTATACTTAGTGTGCTGTGTGAGTGCCTTTGTATGGCGTATGGGATAAAACCTCGAATTCTTTGACAAGCCATTCAATTGGATTACCGAGCAGGTTACCATTTGGTGAACGTCTCCGCCTGCGGTGGGAGATCTAGGGTTCGCGTAGTTTTCGTGGTTTCCACAGCCCTTGGGCGAATGTCGAGGTCAGTTCCCCTTCCAAATCGGCCACGACCATCCCAGTCCCTTCTCATATTTGATTTCTTCACCATGCTTGTTTGCTTGTTTCATCTTGTTTCCTTTTCGCAGTTGTTTCGCAACGCCCCTGTTGATATGTTTACGTCGCTGTTCGGGCGCCATTAAGCCTTGTAAGCCTTGCGCCCTAAAGCCTCATACACACACACACACACACTAACAGAGGCACCCGCTGCTCACATCACAAGAATGCTTTGTTTTTCGTTTTATTCGATTGATAACTAGAAAAAAAATGCATCTTATTGCAAGTTAAAGTAGGATCCTTCTACTTGGAGAACCTGTTCCAAGATGCATTGTTCATGACAGAAGTGAGTGCTATATTTGACATGCTAGAAAGTTCGTGTCTCGATGTCACCGTCGAAGTGATATGGTTCGATTCCCGATTAGGAAGGGGGTGGGGGAGGGAACACATATCGCCACTCGTTGTTTTGTTTACGAAATAACACTTGTGCAATTTTGTGCAGAATGCTTGTTCTGCGTGACCTATCGTCCATTTCCGTGCCCAGAACGTGCTTCGTGACACGTCGGTTATGGTGTTACCACGCAACAGTGCGGCTCGTTTCTCCCCATGTATGCCCTCATCCATCATCGTTAGTTTCACTAATTCGGGGCTCTTCGGTGGGCAACACATGCAAAAAGTAGTGCCTAAGATGTGCGAGTATCCATTGGTCCTTTCGGCCCCGTTGCCCCTGAACTCCCCTCTCCCCCTCCTCGAACTACTCAACTGCTCGTTGGTCTTTTATGGATTTTCGTAATGGTGCTCGCTTCTTGCACGCATCCATGGACTCCATCCATCCCTTGCATACGAAGTGGCTGTTTGGCTGATCTATTAATGGCCATGACCACGCCATATAATGCCCTCGCTAGTTTTCTGGGTTTTTTTATCTTCGGAGAACGGCCTTAACGCCGAATCCTGCATACTTAAGTGACCATCGAAAGGCAAATCTCGTGTAAACAGGCGTTAAAAAAGCGGTTGTGCGTGGCAAAGTGAATTGTTTAAAATTCCCTCTTTAAGTGCCTGTTTTGGACTAGGAATTGCAAATTGTACTTGTCTGCAAACTCTATCGTTTTTACACCCTTTGGTGATAATGGGCTGCCACAATGGGATTCGGTTCGCCGTGTTGCACTTACGGCGCATTATAGATCCAATAGGCGAGATCGACAACATTCAAATGTCGTCTCCTACATTGGATACTCGTACTGATTTTGAGTATCCGTATAATCTCGAGTCCACTTTGAATAGATGCAACAACGCCAACGAGCGGCATCGTGCACGAATGGGTGACGTTCTTATTTTCTGGGGTGTTTATGATAGGGTCATCGTTCTGTCCACTTTAGCCCTTGTCACATAGGTTACTGAGCAAGTTGGTCATTTGGTTAACGTCTCCGCCTGTGGTCGGTAGATCTGGGGTTGGCTTCCCCCTGGTCAACTGGCCTTGCTTTGGTTTTCGTGGTTTCCACAGCCCTTGGGCGAATGTCGAGGTCAGTTCCCCTTCCTAATTGGCCACGACCGTCCCCGTCCCTTCTCGTATTTGATTTCTTCGCTGTGCTTGTTTGCTAGTTGCGTCTTGTTTCCTTCTCGCAGTTGTTTTGCAACGCCCCTGTTGATATGTTTCCATCGCTATCCTGGCGCCATTTAGCCTTGTAGGTCTTGTGCCCTATAGCCTCAGACACACTCACACGCCACATAGGTCATATATCCATTTCCTGCGTTTTGCACATTTCATGCAACGCCTGTTTGCGATGATATTCTCGGCGTGTTCACCAGGAAGATGTTTCTGCTATATGATCGCTAACTAACCCGAAAACAATTATTCGTGTTTCTGAAAATGGTTTCTGAATTTCATTTGCTGTACCGATCTTTGGCTTCTCGTTTTCATCTATCGTTTTCCTCGGGCAATCATTGTTGAGATGCATTTGCTGTAATTATTGAAGACTTGAATTTAAATGTAATGCTTTTGCCGAATGCATATTTATGAGATAATAATCAACAAAATGTCGATGCATGGTCTTTAATTATCTTTTTATAATTAAATTATGCACGGCTTATTTCCCAGGTAGTAAATGCATTTTTAAATACCACAGACGGGTATTTGTTTTGTTTTCAACGATAGTGGTAATGAAATCTCGAATCACTTTGACGATAAGGACAATCGAGGTTTTACGGACGAAAGCTTGTTTCCAGTACGACTATGGGGTCATTTAATGGCCGTCGTTTATGGAGTTACATCAGGTAGACAGCGCCACCCATTTGTGTAATAATATCGTTAAAAGGGCTCGTATTTCCTCGTCGGTCGTCATTGATGTTTTCAAATCGTTTTCTAATTAATTTCCTTTTACATGATGATGATGGGCCATCCAGCGTGGATATAATAGCGCGATATTTGTCTACTTTTTGAGCTCATCTTCCACATCTCCCCCACCCCCTTTCTCCAATCATATCCTTGGCCTTCTCGAGTAGGCTAACCATCTTTTTCCTTATGGTTTTACGACCACAATTCCGTTTCCTTTTACGACTCCATTGCTTCGGGTCATTCAGTTTTGATCCCTTTTTCGACCATAATTTTTGCGCAAACTCGACTATACAAACAACATGCCCGACTGTATAAATATCTGCATGGGAAAACGTGGCTCGATCGGACCGAGATAGGCTCTTACACGAAAAGTTTTTCGTTTGTTTTGCCGAAGATTTCTATCGAATATTATGTCCGCTTTTTAACGTCGTCCATTTTTCTTTCGTGTTCTCCCTATACATACAGATTCCTACTTGTGTGGCTGAGTCTGCATCACAATATCCGGCGAATGCACGAAAACCGATCCGCCAGCGAAATAAATGGCAAATCAATCTATAATGCCTACAGTTTCAGATAACGTATCTGTTTACGACACGCGAGAGATTTTTGAATTTTGCATTTTTCAAAAGAGGAGATAGCCCCGTCTGGCAAACAAAAAAATGCTATCTCGGGGAGATTTCACTCGTTTATCATAATTTTTCAATCACGCTTAAATGCGTACGATTTGCGAATTGCAAAAACAATGGCAGCGGAGATGGACAGTTGGATCGAAGAGATGAATTGGCTTACAGTGCGATGCTTGAATTTTTGAAATATTTTTTTTTAAAAATGCATATAAATCATTCAGCTTGCATTCGGTTTATTATAGATGCAGCCAACAAACTAGTGGCTGTGTATTTGTTTTGATCCAGTTGCTATGTTACTGATGAATGCATACTTAATTCTGTATTAAAGATTAATTAATGTAACTTTAAAGATAATATAGCAGACTTCACTTTGAGTGTCCTTAATAGAGCTCAATTCGAATTAGGTAATTAATTGTGTATAAGCGTTAACCCCTGAGATACAACACTAGTTAAGCATCCTTTAACATAAGTAGCAAACTTATGTAGGTAAAGCTAAGTAGGTTTATTATTATAGATGCAATCATCTAACTAGTGGTAGTGTATTTGTTTTGATCCAGTCGCTATGTTACCGACGAATACATACTTAATTCTGTATTAGATTAATTAATGTAATTTTAAAGATAATATAACAGATTTCCGTTTGAGTGTTGTCCTTGATAGAGCTCGAAGCGAATTAGAGGATTAATTATGTGTATTCGTTATCCCCCGAGATTCAACACTAGTTAAGCATCCTCTAACATAAGTAGCAAACACGAAAATTCAGTTACACGCGAGCGTTGACAAGAAGATGACAGTTGTAGCGTTTTGTTGGGTAAGGGGGTGGGCGTTTTGTTATTGCAAAATTCCCTGAAGGCAGCATTACAAGAAGGCTCGATATCTAACAATTGTACTAACTCTTTTACTCTTAAAAGTGATTCTGGCTGGAAATCCTCCCCCGCGCACACACACACCGATGGCTATAGCTAACATTTCATTCGTTGACGTGTTTCCTGCATCATATTTCCGCATTATTGAATGCCTGAAATGGCGTTGTCGTTGGTGTTCATCCATTCGTGGCTCTACTTGAATATCTGGCATGTGGCCACCTTTTCCGCGAGCATCTTCTAGTTAGCTAGACCTACACTGGTCGGTCGGATGTTTTATCAGTACACGAGCACAGGCTATATACTGTATATGCGGTACTATATTATCCATGATGTTCATTTTCTTATATCCGCCAAACTGCGCAACTGCTTATGCAACATTACCGTTGGTCATTTGGTTAACGTCTCCGCCTGCGGTCGTGAGATCTGGGGTTCGCGCCTCGGGTCGGCTGGCCTCGCTGTGGTTTTCGTGGTTTCCACAGCCCTTGGGCGAATGTCGAGGTTAGTTTCCGTTCCAAATCGGCCACGACCGCCCCAGTCCCTTATCATATTTGATTTCTTCGCCGTACTTGTTTGCTAGTTTCATCTTGTTTCCTTCTCGCAGTTGTTTCGCAACGCCACTGTTGATATGTTTACGTCACTGTTCGGGCGCCATTTAGCCTTGTAGGCCTTGCCCCTAAAGCCTCACACACACGCTAATGCAACAACGTTCTTGGAAAGTGAACGCTTTGATGACTTACTTCCGGTTCCCGTCCTGGTCTTCTAGGGGTGTGCAAATGATTGGGGTGAGGCTAGCTGATGAATAGATGAGAGCCCCGATGTTGTGATTGAGTTTGTAAGACACGGATATATCTGCGCCGAAAAGATGTAATCAATCCATCCAAAAGAAATCTGGAGGATGAAGAAGCTGCAGGGAACAAAAAACAAAATAAATAAAAAACTTTCTCATCATTCGTCGAATTGCCAGCGAGCACTCGGCTGTTTTTCTGCCTAAAACCGCTTTTTGTGCAGTTGATATCCGTGACATCGACGACTTTCAACGTCGCAAATGAGATGCCCATTGTAAGAACTTTTTCATACACGCAGTCTCGGTTATTTTTATATAAAATATCTGAAGTGAGCGGAGCATTCATTACCATCGAAGAATGGACTTAATGATTGAAGTCGGTCGCCGTTTTTGGTACGGTGTTTTTCGATTAAAGTTGCGAGGAAAACACTCGGTATTATGGGTTTTTTATAAAGCGTGAGTGTATTAAGGTCGCATTCATTGACTGATACTCTCGAAGCACACACATGTTGGTCGATGGCGGATTGGCGGCATCACATTGACATTTTTTTAATCTTGGTAATATGTATATATGTGTGTTTGGAAAGTTAAGCTACGAGGTGCAAACTGTTATTTTTGAGTCTTCTTTGCTGGTATTGTCAGCTTACTCGAGTGCCTTGAATGGTCACGTATGTTTAAGAGGTCATCTCATAACGTATCAATGATGACATCATAGATGTAAATCACTTCAATACCAACCACATGATATATTCGCCGGGTATTCATAACGTGGAACTGAGTTGAATTGAATATTCAATTTTTTCTTCCTTCATTTACGAGTTTGCAGCTCAAAGCAGGGATGTGGCCGATGTGACAAATGTGACAATTTTAAACCTGTGTGACAAATGTGACAAAATGTGACAAGTTCTGTAAAAAATGGAAAATGTGACAAATGCAACAAATAAAGAGAGAAACCTCTTTTATGTATGACCTATCTGTTGAATTATAAGGGAGACTGGGCTCAAAAAAAGTCTGTTGATGAAGAGGAAATTACCAAAAAGAAGAAAAAATCCCAAAAAATATTGCATGCAGGAATGGAGATGTTACATGAGGCCTGCAGTACTAGCCGCACAGATATTGTAAAAGTA
>JAQFYZ010003653.1:0-12875 GCA_034695085.1 Cylindroiulus punctatus | reverse complement strand
TAAAAATATTCAAGTACGATTTGCATCCAATAGCACAAGTTACACAACCAAAATTGAAATTCACCACTTAAAATTATTAGGAATATCTAAGATGTTTTAATTGTACATACTAAACTCAACTAAATTTAACAGGCAGCACAGTTGTGGCCAGTTCTAGTACAAAAAAACCAAAAATTTATGGTTGTCAAAATGTTACATTACTGACTTATTTTAACAGAAAACTTTAGCTGCATGAGAAAGTGAAATGACATATTGCCATGTTTTAATTTCATTTACTATCCAAATGAATTCAAATTAAGTATTTATATAATGTATGCCTTTAAAAATTAAGGTTGAAACTTATGAACTACATTACAGATTACTTTGGTTCAGGTTTTATACGCATATGAGATTGAATTTCGATACCAATTGGTTAATTTTTTAGAAGATGTTTAAAAAAAACGAAAAATTTCCAGACATGTTTCACAATGGCCATTATTTTTCCAGGGTACATCCATTTCCATGACACTTTCAGGTTTCTCAGCTGGCCAGACATTCAGACATATGCTCAGGTGTTCTCGACAAATTTACATGCTCAATTTTGAAACAACGTAGGAGTGGGGGGACAACAACTGAGGGCAGCAGGACATTTAGTTTTGAGAAATTAAGGATCGTGACAAGACTGAAGAGCAAGCAACATAGCTATAGTATAAACTTTACAGTAATAAAAATAATGAAAGAAATTTGGGTTTATAAGTATTGTTCGACTGCAATCATGCTGCAGAATTGATGTAATAGAAATGTAAGAAATGTAATGCAAATTTAAAGAGTGGCACTGTTTGATTAATCACCTAGACTAAGTAGGAAGCACAATGGCAAGTATGGTCGTGAGACTGTCGATCCACTAAAACAGCTCTGTTCATACGCCAGATGATTTGCTGTAATCTACAGGTACAATTGTCTGTATACAGGAGTAGAGATTTTCCAAAAGAAACTAGGGTTGCATCTGACGTAAACTTACGTCTGATGTAGTACTGGGAGTTGACCATTTTAAAAATCTGACATGAACATCATCTGATCAAGGCCAATTTAACAGAGGTTGGGGGGTTGACATCTGACAAAAACATTGTCTGATGGAGTACATGTATAATGAATTTTGACAGAATTTTGACAATACCTAGATTACAGCAACAGTATGCAGAGCTAATTTAGATGAATTAAGGCAGCTTAACAGACACCTAGCCATTGTGCAGTACTTACTATAATCTGGTATAACCCGTTCATAATTATTTGGGGATTATTGCTAACAGAAACAATCAACTTAAAATAAGAAAGACAATAGTTTTAATGTAAACTGCTCAACAGTTGCCTGACCGGTAGGGAATTGGGGAATGTTGACATGAAAGAAACTGGTACATGAGAGCTTGTAAATGATGGTCTCAACCACCACCGAAAACACATGAGCACGTCATGGTCCTCATTTCATAAAAAATGAGTTCAAGGCTCTGCATAATCTGAGGAATAGTCATGAGAAATTGATGAAATTGAGGTATACATGTAATAAGACATTGCCTGAATAATATCAATTTCAACTCATTTTAGAAATTCGACCTTTTTAATTAGATAACAGCAGATTGACCACCACAATCAGCAAGAAAAACTGAATTTACTTCAACATGTCGAAGACTAATAGTGTTCTGTGATGTTCAATTAATGGGTAGATATGGATGGAAACTCCCAAATGAGGGTTGATTGAAACATTATGCACTTGGTTGGCAAATCATTCTGATACATTTCATTTTACATTATTTTGTTTGCTGCAAAATATCGCCACAATATGCACGTCATTTTACTTTTTTTTAGTTTTTTATGTCACATTTTTATACTCCCAGAGAAGGGGGTGTGCATGGAGGTTCACAAAAATGGGTTGGTGATTGATTATAGGGGGTAGGAGCAGCAACAACCGACGTCCATCTTTTTTATTTAAATACTAATTGAATGGAAACTGGTTGACTGGTGTTATCAACTGGGTGAAACCACCACATGACATCCACAATACTGATTGTATAGTAATAAAATTGAACGGAATTGAAGAAATATCGTCATTGTCCATGACTTGTAGCAGGAAATGGTGAATTAGATATTGAGCACTGTTCACCAAACCGACCAAAAATCAAAAGCACTCCTAGCCTAACTTCTGACGACAATGAAATGCTTTGCCCTATTTTTACGATGCAGGTTCCATTGCTGGCTCCAACTTGGATTCAAATTGCATCAATTCCAGTCAAGTCTGCTGTAACAGCAGATGTTGGCCTTTTCCCCAGCACTGATTTCTGTATTGTAGACAAGACAGGTTTCCAAATCACCGTGTAGTTTCATATCCCATTCCTCCACAGCATCTTGATGTTTGGTCTTCAGTCGGAACCTCTCAATCCTTTAACCACTTGAAATTATCCACCTTTAGCAACAAATCTTTTTCGATCACTGCTTTTTTTCCACAACACTTTACACTGCAGCTGAAATGAGTTTGTACATTTTTGCAGGCTTGCCACGGACACTAGAGCAGGTCATGCACCCTCAGCATGAGAGCCGTACAAATGATCATGTAGTGACGTCCATCTTCAGCGCTGCCAAGCACTTTGTTAGTAAACAACATCTTCATCGAGCATTGCATTGCATGGACGATCGCATTATAATTCCACAATTATCACAGAAAAGTGCAATTTTACTTCAATGATGCGCGTGATAAGATGGTAAATTTACACATGGTTCTCTCCAATATCCAGTTTTACATTTCCCTGACTCTCAAAGAAATTCCATGGGAATAAAAACATACCATAACAGGCATGTGGCCAGCTATGTCATATTTTGTCACATCCAAGAATTGGACATGTGTCACATTTTGTCACATGCAAATATCGCATTTGTCACATTTTGTCACGTGCAAATGTTATGCAAGTCATTCTTAGTTCATCAAAATTCTCAAAAAATATGCTATATCTGCAAAAATGTTACATTTTATTCAATTTTTTTTTTCCTTTTTACACACGTTTTGGATAACTGATTCAAGTTTTCATCAGCAAGCTGTACAGTATTGCCACCTTGAATGATGGCATTTGCAGCTTCTACTTTTACAATATCTGCGCGGCTAGTACTGTTGGCCTCACGTAACATCTCCATTCCTGCACGCAACATTTTTTGGGCCTTTTCCTTCTTTTTGGTAATTTCCTCTTCATCAACAGGCTATTTTTTGAGCCTAGTCTCCCTTATAATTATACAGAGAGGTCATACATAAGAGGTTTCCTTCTTTATTTGTTGCATTTGTCACATGGCGGGAAAAATCGAGAGCGCGAATCCTAACAAAGAAGCCGCCATCTTTGCCCCCACCCACGGGTACGAGGCCGGCGACTTTGGCGGAAATTTTTGCGATGGAATGAAATCGCCGGGACACGGTCCCGATCCTAACCCCCCTCGCGTTCCCAGCCGCATAAGGCCGCGCAAAAACCGGACAATAATTAGGGTTTAATTAATTAAGCGTTAGGCCTACCTACATCGCAAACGTCGTCCTTGTCGCGTGTTTCCGTCGTGATCGGCTAGCACGGCGTGTCGCGAGACCCCGGAGGATGGCCATCAGTTTTCGACCATGAGCCCGGCAGAGGAGTATATCGACGTGCGACTTTCCAATAAATTTCGGACAGTAAACGGACACCGAGAGACACACGAACAGGTCCTGTTGCCGAATGCAGCGAGAATGGAATGGCGGCCAGCGCGTCAACCAGTCAATACGGTGAAAACACTATAGCGCTTCAGCCCAAAGCCCCTTCGAGCGAGGGTCGCTTAAAAATACCGTCAAAAAAACTTCGATCGCTACAGGATTTCAGCGCCCATTTTTTGGCCATATTTTTAGTTAATTAGTTAGTTTAGTTTAGTTTTTCGTTATGCCCATAATTTTAGTTTTATTTAAAAGTAAAAAATCGCCTCAAGTTACAGATTTGTTATTTATCTCGTTTTTAGAAATGAACGTTCAGACAGTCATGGTCAGACCATGATCTCTCTATAGAGAGATCATGGTCAGACCTTAAAACGGCGCCACCTGGCGAGCGAGTGCAGCGCCGCCTGGTGACGCTCGCTGATGAGAGGCAACACGTGTGACCACGCCCGACTGCCAAAGCCAGCCGACAACAACCCCGCGCCCGGGGCCTCCTCCCCCCGTCCCGCCGGAAACCCTCGCCTACGCTGACGTCTTTTGGCCGAGCCAGCGCGCTTATAGCACCGGACGCGCCGCCATTGTTGGTGGCAGGACGGGCACAGACTGCGCCCCATGAAGACGACCATGGAGGAGGACAGACCCTTCAAGCACGGACACCTGCTCACGCCGCCGCAGGGCAAACTGCTCAAGGTGAGCCGAAAAGGAGTAGGGCCACCAGGGAAGGGGGGGGGGGGAAGAGATGAGCCGCCGGGAGGTCGAGGTGCCGAGTCCAGGGGTGAAGTCTGGGCCGTAATGGGAAGCATAGGCATACACCGGTTTGCGTAGTGGCAACTGATGCATTATCCACGAATTGAATTCCTGTTTATTGCGTATTTATATAGTCTCGATTAGGAAGAGTTGGGTTAAGTTTGGTCAGGTTGGATCAGGTGCATTGCATATGAAATTCATTTGAGTTATATTAGTCGCAACCCTTCCATTGGGAACGTACATAAATTACATCATCAGCTAAGGGGGGGGGGGGTAGGGGGTTTGGTCATTGGTTACATGTGGTTACAAGGGGGAGGGGGATGTACTTGGTGTTTACTGTAATCAGGAAACATTCTGTTTCCAATTATTAGACAAAGTAGGCGCATTGTCAGCAAAATTTGGTGTCAACTAACTTGTAATTTACACCAAGAATTACCAAATTCAGATGCAAATAAGGCTCTAGTGATTACTGATGTCAATGAATGGCTGCATCCCACATTGGAAAATAATGAATAAAGTTGTTAAACATGCACCTGTCAATTTTTTAGTGGCAAAGAGGGGGGGGGGGAGAATGGAGTAAACTTGAAAATGGTGACGCAATTTTGAAGGGTAGGGGTAGAGCTGTTGGTTACAGTGTGTTACAAGGAGGGTTGAGGGGGGTAAAAAATGAGAAAATGTGGTGACGTAATTTATGTACGCTCCCTTATTGCGTATTTCTATAGTTTTGATTAGGAAGAGTTGGGTTAAGTTTGGTCAGGTTAGGTCAGATAAACGTAGTTGTCGACTTTGTCGTCCTGCTCGGAATATCCCGGCGTTGGTACAACAAATCTAAATCTAAATAAAGAAAGAATATTTCACCACGCATTAAATAACTCATCATAACCATCTACTCTCTAACGTTCTAACAATAACTACCTGATTCTACCTGAGTTCTGTAGATAAATTAATACGTACCAACCCAAGTAGAATATAAACATAATGTTATTTATTTAGATATTTTGAGCACTTATTTAATATCTAATTTAATATTATGTATTATATAAAATAAAACTTTGTTGTATTTTATGTCTTACCCTTGATTTAAGGTTAAAAATTATAAGGGTGTAGTTCTGCGATCAGGTAGTACGCAATAAGTAGTAACACAATTCTAGTATTCATTTGAGTTATATTAAAATTAGTCGCCACCCTTCAATATAACAATGGGAGCAAAGTTTAACCTTCAGAATGCTTCCAGTAACTACCCTGCCTGGTACCGGTGATACGTTCTATCGACATTTCATAAAAGCATATCCTCCAGCAATGGTACTAAACGCACCTAACAATTACATCATCATCGACCATCACATTTCACAATCTGTTTGCTGACTTAATTTCAATATTTGTTTGCTAGGTTCGAAAGCTGATCGTCCAATAATGCCTTCTACCCACGACCAACTCGACTGGTCACTGACTTGAAACTGGCGCATGAGCAATGCACATTGTTTCTTAAAAAAATCAAAAATTCCAGATTTAAGCAAGAAAAAATCGCCATTTCTTGGGGGTGGGGTGCACACGTGGTTCTCGGTGCGGAACGACAGATTTGTTTTTGATAAACGAGGAACCATTCGGCTATACGAGGCTGTCCCAAAGAGGAAGTCAAGTCGGAAAAATTTGGCTTCACTTTCCTAATCCATATACTAAAGTCTGTGATGCTCGAGCTTGGCCAGAATCTTATTGTCAAAGTGTCACTTAATTATACGGCTTTTCACCTCGGGATCGACATTTGGCATCGGCAGGGGATGTGGAAATGGGATAATCAGCTATGATTCACTCGGACTTCCTGCGCCCAGCAAGGCGCGGACGCTGGCACAGGAACTCGCAGGCAGATTCGCCTACAGAGTGTCAGAATGGTCCGAAATGTGTCAGATTTGAGCTTTTGAACTTCAAACTTTGGATATGTAATGTAATTGGTGACTGTGGATACGTTTTGGCTTGATTTGGTGAGAACCAATTCATTTTTCGTGATTCCAAAGCAGCAAGAAGCTGCCGAAAAACGAATCATTCTAATGGACAAGCCATTCAGAGGGCCATTCCATGCAGTGCAACTTCTGTTAAGTCTGACTGGTGGAGTAGCATTGCCCTGTAAACGAAATCTTTTTAAAGGATTGTCCTTGTGCTGTTATTGCTTACCTATTCAGTTGTGGGCACAGGCATCATCCGTTCATGGTGGCACATAGGATTACAATCGTCGATGATTTCAAAGCCAATGTTTCTGTTCTATCGTTAGAGGACTTGGCAGAAGAAGTACTACGCCCTCCACAATGCTAGCAGCAACGGCATAGAACGGGTGGAGGTCTTCGACAGCGAGGACGCCTTCAAGCAGAACTCCAAGTCCAGGAAAATGATTGCCCTCAACGAGTGCATCAAAGTGGCGCAGGCACCGCTGAAAAACCAACAGAACGTATTTGAGGTGAGTCTATTGAAAACTTGGCGATTTTTCCCGTGCATTTTGGTACCGAGACTCACGTTTCTTGCCTTTGCGCAGGTCATCACCAAGAGCCAGCTGCACCAGTTCTCGGCGGAGACGACGCAAGAGCTAGCCGAATGGGTTCTTGCCTTCCAGCAGGTAGCATTCACCGGCGGGCAGCGACGGGACCTAAGGCCTGCCACGCCGCCCGCACCGCTCACTTACGGCAGTGGAGGATCGCAGCAGTCCAAGGGGATTCCGGTCAGTGCGGAAGAGGAAAACCAGATCTACGGCTCTTTCGGTGGGCGTACGTATTGCTTTCATCTGCTCTTCAACAACACGGTTATGCCAAACATCGATTTGTCTACCACCTATTTTGCATGAACATACCCGTATTCTGGCTAGAATAGAATAGAAGGTGCTCGGGGAAATGTTGAAAACGCTAGCTACTTTTCCATTGCAGCCCAAGCCTACCTCGTCCGTGTTGTGGAATCCGAGTCCTCACTGGCCTGCGGGCTGATTAGCGGCGGTCAGTACCTACTGGTGGTCAGCCCCATCCAGCTGGTGCTGCTGGAGGAGGGTGCCAGCATCCACGGCAAGAAGCACTTGGCAGCCTGGCCCTACCGCCACATCCGGCGCTACGGACGCGGCAAAGGCGTGTTCACCTTCGAAGCTGGCCGCAAGTGCGCGACGGGCGAGGGCACGTTCACCTTCGAGACTTCCGAATCCAACTCCATCTTCCAGAGCATGCAGGCTAACACCCGGACGCTGAAGCGGGAGGAGGAGGACGCGGCTCTACTCACACCCGGCCTCATCTTGAACCGGGTGACCAACTCCTGGCCGTCGGTAGACGAAAGCATGGAGCCCAGGTCGCAGCAGGGCCCGGTGTTGGCCGGCGAAATGGACAAGCTTCGGGTCGCTGACCCCAAGGAGAGCAAGAACATCTTGGACCGTGTCCTGTCGCGCAACAGGACGCACCCGCCCTTCGCCAAGCCACCTCGCAAAAGCAAGTTTAACTCCGTGGGCAGCCTTTCCGAGACTCACTCCGAGCCCATCCGTTTCGAGCTGTCCAGCCAGGCCCGGGCCAAGCTGGCAGAGAGCTCGAATAGTCAACCGCTGCCCGTCGAGCCCACCTATGCCGAGCCAGAGCAGCGCGTGGAGGCCTGGAAGGTGTTCGCTCGAGAGACTGACAATATCCACGAGGAGAAGACGCCGGAGCTGTACGAGGACGAGAGCTCCTATGCCGTCGTGCCGTCGTCGCCCTCCGCAAAGTACGCCAACGTGGCCGAGATGTGGGCGCCCGTAAAGAAGGAGATGCCGCCGAGGATCCTGCCCACCAAGCGTGCTGCGGCCGACAACAGCTATGACCATCTGTGCACGTTTGTGGCAGTGCAGTCACCGGTCAGCCCCGTGCAGTCGCCGGATGGCCACATCTACAGCAGACTGAACACGTTCGCGGTGCCGGAGGCAGAGGCGCCCCCTGCCGACCAGGCAGCCGCTAGGCCCGAGGTGCTGCACGACTACGACGAACCCACCGAGGAGGAGCGGGAGGACATCCAGCGTTTCCTCCAGAACGACGATGTGTACACGGTGGTCCAGAAGCCGCTCAAGAAGAGCACCGCCAAGCCGAGCGTCATCTAAGGTTCCTCTCGCGATGCTAGACTGCGACGCCATTTAGAGCTCCGTAACTTTTGCCAAAAAATATTTGGTATCCTCGCAAATGACAAGTTTCAGTGATTAGTCAGGCCAAAACCCGCTCATCCGGAACTGCATCGGTCATTTATTTTTAAGGGCGTCGAGTGATGCCTACCGTGGTGTCGAGGAAAGATGTAAGAAAGAAGCGACGGGGGTGGCACGGTCGTGTACAACTTTTAATTCGCCAAACCAACATCCTCCTGAAAGCAACTAAAAATCAAATCAGTTAAGACGGCAACATACAGCGCATCACTTTAGGGAAATGTTGCCCGTTCTACTGGTCACGACAGTCGCATCGTCCCGTGTTTTGCTGTTACCGTAACTTACAATTGACAACGTGCCGCTGGGCCGACTACCCTACCCAAAGAAATCCGCTGAATTTCGTGATAAAAGCAACAAAGCAGGACGATGTGCTGCGTGGTATCCCCATCTGCATTCTGAGAAGACCTGTTGGCACAGCACGGAATTTGGACAGAAATTATCATAAACTAGTCAACTTTAAATACTGGAAGGAACCTTTCTTATCTACTCATTTTATAGCTCATACATTCCTATATTTATCCCAGGCATCAGTTTTAAACGTTTTTCCTACCGTCACTTTTGTACCACTTATACAATAAAACGAATGCGTACTTACCGATTTGTATCCTGCCTTCTAGACTATTTCGCCGCGTTGCAAAAGACAAACGCGTCGGTAACTGCAAAAACCACTCGAGCCAACATTATAACGGTAACGTGTGATTTATCGCATTCAGTTTCACATGGTATAGGTGTGGTATTCAAACGGGTGATTCGATACAAAATGCTGCAACAACTCGTTCCTCCCACTAGCTCGGGATGATACGACAATTAAAAAGCACCAAGAATAGAAGAAGAAAAACCGAACCCAGGCCACGAGGCAATGAATCAGAAGTCAATTTTACGTCCTCCCGCACGTGCCGTCTTTCCGAGAGGATTTTTCCTTACCGTGGCCAACATGTCACTCGTCCATAATGTACACGGCGACCACATTTACAGGATATATAATCTGACCGTCGTAAAAGGCGTCCTTTACGCATCCGCAATCTGGCGGCTCCGCAGTCGTCAAAACACAGGGTCAATCTTGCTGAGCCGCAATTACAAACGTGGTCACGTGGTATATGAAGCAGTTGCCGCACACGCGCACGGGTTTTGTCAGGCCGAACCGCAGTAGAGGAACAAAGTTGGAGCTGCAGTGGCCGCAGAAAACCTTAAACATACCAATATATTTAATAGTGTTTCAACGTCGTTACTCGTTACGAGGTTTAGTAAACATCGTGCAACTTACCTTGCCACAGTTTCGGCAATGGTGCCTGCGCCGAATGAGGTTTAATTGAGCTTTGCAAGACATGCACTGCGGCGCGAGGATGTCCGGAATCCACGACGGCGCTTCTACTTTGAGAGCGAAATACGGAAGTTAGAAAAGACCGCAGAGAAGGTCGAATCGAGGGCCCGCAGCGTGGACACCCACCTTGGTAGGGACTGTAGTCGCTGATAGTCGTACTTTCCTCGCGTTCGCTGGCCTCCTCGGCACTTTCAATGCTGACCCTTTCCTAGGTCAGCTCGGGAAAAGAGGGGCAAGTGCTAGACGTGCTGACAGGCGTGTCTGCCGGCTGTGAGCAATTCATTTCGAAGACACACTTCAGAATGTTACGAAGATCGCTGGCATTGCTGGTCTGTAATTGGTCGGCCACACCTGATGAGGACAGTAAGGAAGAAAATAAAAATCATCAGTTAAAAAATTTCCAAAAATTGTTTGCAGTAAGCATATTACTATGTATGAACGTTCAATTAACAGCACTAAATGAGAAAAACTTGATAAATAATGCTCAGACATCTTTGAAAACAGCCCAAAAATAAAAATAATAACAATAATAATAAGGATAAATAATGTTATGCTAATATTATGCTAGTGAAATTTATCATCACTGGTTTTTTCAAACTATTCAATACGCAGGGTAATAGCTAAAATGATTAACGGTCAAGTCTCGGAAGCCCATTCATTCCTTCTAAAAAGTTTACGGTAAGAAAACTTCGCTAAATAGAAATTAACTCATGAACTGCTGCACAATTTGGAATAGAGAAATGAAGACAAAAAATTAGCAACGGGAAAACTTCATCAATTCACACTTTTTATTAGTCATGGTTGGCCTACACCTTTTATTATCAAGTAATGGCTGCCAGATTTCTTGTCCCCATTATGACTCATCCAACAGGTGAAACCAGTAGTGTATTATAACATAACTAAATGAGTCTTGGTGGTAATATGTGCCAAACCTGAAATCACGAGTTTGCACCGTATATTACGCATTATCACTCTGTAGACTGACTTCAGAAAAACGCTTTGATAATAACAAGTAGTAAAACTTGCTTCCAATATCTAACATAATCATGTTATGGACTCCCCTCTATTACAACTTGAAATGATGCTAAGAAATGTAGAGATATCTGAGGAATGCTATTCCTATCGTCCATAAATCTTACGCCCCATTATGAGCCTCAACAAACCAAAAATGGGACTAGTCATTTATTGCTACAGAAACTCTTCAAAAGTTTATTCATACTTAAAATAGCTTCTATTTGGCCTTGCAGCGAGAAACAAAACTATTCAACAGATATTCTGAAAACACAGCAGGGTCTCGATATAACGAAACACTATTAAACTCACTGTGTAATTTTTACGTTGCACAAGTTTACACCGAATTATTCGACACCCAGCGATTATTTTCACCATTTTAAAGTTCAAGTCTGAACCACGGTTTCACCTCTTACTTTTCCGAGTTTCGTCAAGCTGCCACATAAATCAATATCCACGTAAAAAAGCAGGTTTATTCTTAAAATATTCCACCCACCTTCCAGAGTCGTCCCAGTTTGAAGGGCTGTTGTTGGTCGAGGCGTTGCCCGTGGCAGGGCTGCAGTTCGGAGCGCAGGATCCGGCGCAGGAGGGGCTCTCGCCGAAGGACTAGTGGCGCACTCGACTGCACCGTTCTCCTCCACTTGCATAGACACGCACTTCACACACTGCAACCGCGCGCAGCAGCCACCATCGCTACAGGGCGCCGTGGGTTGCGTGCCTTTGCCCGCATCCTCCTGGTCGGCAACCACCGGCCCGCCAGGGGCCGACTGCGGTGATATGAAGGCCACGATGTTGGTGATGAACTGTTTGCAACTGGGGTAGTCCCGGTACACCTTCTGGACATAGTCCTCGACGCTGGGGAAGGCGTAGGTGTCGCCCTCCTCCGCGTCCCAGCTCATGCCGGAGTCCTCGACACTGCACAAGGTCCGCTCCAGGGCCAGTAGCTCATTCTGGTTGAGCGTCCACGAGAGATTCCTGCGGGTGAAATTTTTTTTGGCAAAACACACTATGAGATTGATCGCACGATAGGCGGTTCTGTAGAAGCAGTTTTTCTTCCAATCAATCAGCATACACGAGCTGCGCAGCATACCTTATTTTGTACACGAGGTTTTGAAAAGGCTTGAACATTTCGGACATGTTGGTAGGATCGCTCACGTTCAGCGGACCATCTGGATAGATTAGCAGCCCACTAGATAAAGTAAAAGATAACGTTGGAAACTATTTTTGCATAAGAATCGTTCAACGGTTAGCGACAAACGCAACACCGAGCACGAAGATGAAGTGACTTACCAGACGATGGCGAGCTGCGGAATGGTAAACATGAGGGCTGGATCGTAGTCGTCCACCGCTTCCTGTCGCAGTAAGCCGCTCTCTGCAATGTTTCGGAAAACAGGACAACCAGATCCTGCTCAATGTCATATTCCTTCATGGATTTGACCGGCACCATTGCACTCACGTAGCTAGTGGGAAGCGAGTACAAGAGTGTGAGAAAATGTCTCCTCTATAGCGAATTAAGCATGCGAGCCGATCATGAATTAATTGTTCAATGATACTTTAAGGATAAAATATTCATTATGCGGACGCTTAGCAAACCTTCTTCATGACTCTATTAATTACGTTAACAGCCCCGTACAGCTGGTTCCATTTCCAATTTTTCCTTATTGTTTCATAAAATGCAACCCCAATTTTATATTTGAAAAACCTACTGATTTCCGCTCGTTGCAAACCTCATTGAAATGTACCTGCTCGTTTGTCAAGTAAAACTATTAGAAGTTTAAATCGCTGCGGATGTGGAACCACCATTGGGAGCTCACCTTAGTTCAAATTCCGCAAAGAGGTGATCGAAGGACCGCTGTCGAGTAGAATCCTGCAGCCATAGAATCGTGCAGCACAATGGCGGCGCTTCCGGAATTCTGCACATGTGC
>JAQFYZ010003652.1:0-12876 GCA_034695085.1 Cylindroiulus punctatus | reverse complement strand
CAATTATGGAAGTTTAAAATGATGATTTTACATCCGTGTTTCACCTGAACTTTTATGATTAATTGGAAATCTGATTAAACTTCCTTGTCAAGAAAATGCAATAATCACTTCTTGGCGTTGGTATACTTCGGTGAATTCTGGAGCCATTTGTCATTCTGAATTCTATAAAACGACAATTAAAATGCACTATGAAATGTCAGTAAATGTAGTAAGGTGACTAAAAATGCTGTATATTTTGTTTCTTAAAGATGGAGGTGCACATTGCTTAACCCATGCAGCGGATGTTTTAGAAGATGAAGAGGAAGAAGGACAGGTGGAAACTGATGAAGTTGATCCTGTGCCGCCCAGTGAATCGCTTTCGGCCACAGTGAGTGGATTAGGGTATTAATTGAGACATATCTCGAGATGTCTACATTCGTAGCACCGTATTGAGAAAATCTTGTTTTCCAGCCGACTGACGATGAGGAGGATGAAGATGATCCCGAAAAACTGAAAGCGTCCCCCGATGTAGACACCCATTTTCTTTTCATCAGACCGACTGGAATGGGTAAGGTGTTTTGAATCTAACAAAACCCATGAGTGACCCTGTGATAAACAAGTCCAGCAATGATTTCTGACATTGCATTGTCCATTGCTTAAAGATCTTCCTGCCGGATCCGTAGTCGACTTTTTAGTTGGATTTACGAATAAAGGCGCAAAGGAGTTCACAATTGACACCATAGATGCTTCCTTCCGTTATCCAATGGATTTTAATTTCTATATTCAAAATGTATTACTTTGAACTTTTGCCATTTGACGATTTCAATCGTTGCCGAATAATACCTCCCTGCTAATTATTTTCTTTGTCTTTATCAATGCTTCCAGTTTTCCACAGTGCAATATAATCGCTTGGTGAAGCCAAAAGAACAAGTTACATTAGCTTACTCCTTTGTTCCCAGTGACACGTTTGCATCTCGTCCTTTCGGACTGACAGTTAATTTAAACTATCGTGATGCAGTGAGTTTAGAGTTTATTCAGCTTTGCATTGTATTTTTTGGCAGGTCATTCTGTTGGTTAAATACTCCATTCTTTTTCAGGATGGAAATCCGTATTTGGATGCAGTTTTTAACGAAACGGTCAATATTATCGAACTTGAAGAAGGTCTCGATGGTGAAACGTAAGAAAGTTTGCTTCAAGTAATTCCTTTAATGAGCAGTGACTAGTGTCCAAATGATGACAAGCATCTAAAGTGTTCTCATCTGAAATTCCTTGGAGATTTAGCTTTCTGATTTTTGTACTGATTAACTGGAAACTGGAACGGTTATTGCCAGATTTTGTATTTAAATCGTCCATCTTTGCAGGATCTTCTTGTACGTGTTCTTAGCTGCTATTGGAATATTGTTGCTGGTTGTTGGTCAGCAATTACTTACTTCCTACAGGGTATGTGACAATTCTCGCCATTTCTGTTATAAAACAAGCAATTGAATCTTTGGCAAGTTTACCATGATGATTTTTGTTAATGTCTGTGTTTCACATGAACTTTCGTGATTAGTCAACAATCTGATAAATATTGTCTAGTTTCCAAAATCCCTTTATTGTGTGTCTCTTCAAGTTTTTAAAAATGTTTTTATCATTTCAGCGTAAGAGGCCGGTGAAAAGTAAACCAGTGGAAATGGGAACGTCAAACCCCCATGATGTTGATTATAGTTGGTTGCCTAAGGAAACCCTCAACGAAATCAGTTAGTTTTTGTTCTTATTATGCTGTCATGTTGGCATCTCTAACAGGATTCAATCAAATGTGCTAGTCTTGCAAAGTTGGTGAACAGATCTTTAGTCCTAAAGATGTCGCTTTATCAGGGAGTTTAAAATGATGATTTTATATCCGTGTTTCACCTGAACTTTCATGATTATTTTGGAAATCTGATTGAACTTCCTGATCACCAAAATTCAAAACACAGCTGCTTTCTACAGCATACTTATACAATACATAGTTATTGTTTCAACCTAAGCTCTTTGAATTTGTGAAGGTTTCCCATGTTTATCTATCCTTTATTCTTTGCAGGAAAAACGTCGCCAAGAGTGTCTCCTAGGCAGAGACGTACAAAGAGATCTACTGGCTCAGATGAGTGATAACCATCACAGTTCATGTAGATTTAAAGAATTAAATAAAAAAAAGAAAGTTATATTTGTTATTTTCATTTGGATATGCTGCTGGAAAGGTTATTTTCTCAAGTTTGCTGAAGTCAGTTTAGAAGAATTGAAGGCAAGTTGCATAACATTAGATTTTTTTAATAAATGTTAACTTCAACAAAATTTTAAACGTTTATACTTAACAATTATGATCACCATTTTCTACCAAAAATACATTTGTAATTAGTTGAGGAAACTTATGTGCAGGTTGTAAATAATAATTTCAAGTGTTGTCACATAGAGCTCAAACTGTAGTTTCAGGTGTCTTGCTCTGACTGTTTTTTGGCTCGAATGTTTGTATGTACTGAAGTGCAGTTTGCAGCGATATTAAACAATACCCTGCTTCACCCATGAGATACCTAGGCAAAAAGAAAACTTAGCACACAATTAAAATAATTGCATGATTTTGCTCAACTACAACTTACTTCTGAAGTATTAAGTGCTCCAGCAAATTGCATTCCAGAATCAGCTCTGACATTTTCGACTGAATACACACGTAGCTTAATAGTGGAATCAAATCGTCAGCACCGCTAATGAAACAAATTGTCAACAATTAAATTTTGTTAACTGTTTTCAATGCTATAAATTTCACCAAAGTACTGACATGGGTTTCACTTTTCCAGGACTTTCACTGCTCTCAGTCGCAGATTGCTTCGTACACAGTGATTTCGCCACTAAGACTGCAAATAAAGAAGTTTAAGAATTTATAGAAAATAAGTGTGCCACTTGTTCCACTAATGGAGTACTTCTGAAAGCACAATGGTTCAAACATTTGGCCTATGTAACTGGTATTGGCATCAGCTACTAACCCAAAGCTTCCAGTTTCTTAGTTGGAGTTTGCAATTCCGTTATGT
This sequence comes from Cylindroiulus punctatus, assembly GCA_034695085.1. Taxonomy (NCBI): domain Eukaryota; kingdom Metazoa; phylum Arthropoda; class Diplopoda; order Julida; family Julidae; genus Cylindroiulus; species Cylindroiulus punctatus. The sequence continues at coordinate 9,853 of JAQFYZ010003652.1, read as the reverse complement.
GCTTGAGCAAAAGGATCGCTTTGTCATATTCTTCACGCGGTGGCTGAATGCTGGAGGAATCTGTATCAAATCCGAGCATGACCGGACTGCAATCTTGCAACTTTTCCATGGTTTCTGCAATGTTTTGCTCATCTTCGACATATGCCAATTTACTGAGCTGAATCAATATAGACCAGAAGTTGGGGAAGAAAAACTCTTCCACTACTGCGTAGCACCTGTTGTGATTTTCTCCATGACCCAGTGGCTCGCAGGTCAATTCCAGTAACTCTACAAGCTCGTCGGTGGCTTCCCTAATATCACCGGCGATATTCTCCAGGTGCCTTTGAATAGCCTCCAGTTCCATTTTCTTGATTTGAGATTTTTTATTTTTGGATTTAGCACTGTGTGAGTTTCTGGGCTCCTCTTTCGTCGGAGTTTTCTTAAAATATATTATCGGGTTCTTCTTCAGGACAGACTTCTGTTTCTTGATCGTAGATCGCAGCGAAGACATCGCGGCATTGCCGGCTTTTATCGCCAAATCCACGTCTTCAGCATTGCGACTGTAAACTTCTTCAAAATCTGCACTTTTATCACAGCTGTCATCGGGAAGTTTGTGGTCAGTTAAAGGCGAGCTGCCAAGGCAAACCTTGGATCTGGAATCTTCAATATCTGAATCCGCGGGGGATTCTGAGGAACTGTGAGACTTTTCAGGGGAAGGTGAGCGTTGTTTTGGTTTCAGAGCTTCACTTTTATGTAGACTCGTCTTGCTCGACACGGTATTTGCTTTTACGATAGGCCTTATTTTCTCTATTAATTGATCAGACCGGTTTTTCAGTTCTTTTGAAATTGGATGTTTGGCGTCTCTGTCAATAGAAATGTGCCAAAATTAGCCCTGCAGCTTGACTTTGGTTCAAGACACCCAATATTGCATGAAAATTAGTCACAAACCGTAAGATGTGCTGCACGATCACTTCAGCCAAATCTGCATCATTTGGATGTAAGCTTAGCTGCTTTTTAGTGTCTTCTAGCCAATTCTAAAGACATGGGGAAAACCCATTATGAATCAGTGGAAGCCACTGATTGTACAGACTGGTTTCGCACATTGAAACGTTAATTTACAGACCTGATTCTGCTCATATTTGATGACTTTTGAGCAAAGTTCTCGCCGGTGAGTTACTTCCTTAGATGAGATCTCCTCCAACGAAAGCACTTTCTTTGTGATTTCGTTCAGCTGCTTTTCTTCTTGCTCTCGCAGATTCCGCAGGTATATTTCCTGCTGTGTCTGTCCGACCTGGAGATTCTCTGCCAGCCGTCGCTGGAGCTCTAATGATAAGTTTATCCTGACTTGAGGGTTTGGAGCGCGCAACGATCGCTTCTTGTACAGCGCAATTAGGGTCTTGTTTTCTCGGTACGTCCTATCCATTGGCGAAATCCTTTTAATCCTGAAACAGTTTCAACAAGTTCATCGGGTAACAATTTATGCGCAATTAATATTGACTTTAGAGCTCTAACCTAACTGCCGAAGATCCGTCCACTGAGGACTCGGGTGAAACCCAGTCGATGGATTCCAAAATAGATGCATTCGTAGGCTGCGTAGAGCTGGTGTCAAGCTCTAGGGGTGGCATATTGGAAATTTTAATTTCTCTTTCACAATTTTCAACAGACCCTGGGGGAAGTTTAAGAAAATTACACAGTTTCCAATAACAGGTCATGTTAAGAGTTGAATGCTGTAAGTCTGCTAAGGAGACGTTCAAGTATTATTGTCATAGCCTCATTTTTGTACTTTTTGTTTTCTTGGTCTTCAATTTTTTTGTCAACGATTATGTTATCGCTAGAAGGGGCCAATGATGTAAATTTGATGACGTAATACTTGAACACACCCTAATTAATTATTTATTACCAAGCTTTTTTGACAGCACGTCAACACGATCTAGGCACTGTCTTGCCACATCGATTAATTTTTGTCTTTGCTGTGTTGATAGCTGTCTGGCATCTGTAATTAAACACTTTGTTATATATTTTCTACATGTGTTTTGTAATTATTTTATAATTCATATTGCATTTTAATATGTACCATTTGATTCCAAATGCTGGTCAGTATACAGTGTTGAGGTGATAATAGAAATGCTTTCCAAATATTTAATATATGCATCCTAGGAACAAGTTTGTACAGTTATGCAACATGGGCTATGCAATGTAGTTGACACTTTTTGCATTCAAAGCGACACATTTTAATTTAAACAGTTGTCAACTGCGTCGTTTCCAAACCACCGAAGCATATTTTACCTTGTCAAAGTTTTCGGAATCTAATTTTAGAGCATCAGCAACAGATTTGAGAGCTTTTTGAGTATCACAGACTTTCAAAGCCATCTTCCTCTGACATGGCTAGGGGAAAACAAACACTTGAGTAGGGGAAAATCGTTGCTCGTTCTTTTGTTTGTTGTCAAAATGGCGGACAGAAAGGAATTTGATATTGATGGGAAACCATTATCTTCGCTCAGAGTGGTCGATTTGAAGCAAGAACTGGAAAAAAGGGGCATGTCCAAGAGTGGAAGCAAGAAGGAACTCTCTGATAGACTTAAAATGGTGAGCGGCGAAGGTTTTTGTTCGCAAAATTTGATATTCATCCGTTAGGCCTAATGGCCTCCAAAGCCAACTTTGGTTGGCTTCCATTTGTTGATATGAGAGTATATGCCGTTTCGTGGCACTTTTATATGCAATTCTGTATATCCATGATTGGGGATGGTCCAAGTTTGTGCAAGTAGGAGGCCTTGTTTAATAACAACCTTAATTAATTGTAATTTCAAAAAATAACATGTTCTCATAGATGTATGGCACGCCCACTATGTGTAAACTTGGTTTTATTTTTTCAGGGCCTCCCGATTTTACAAACTGTATTTAATTGCATATGTGCTACATGCCCCTGTTTGTTTACTCAAAAAATGTCTTGAATAACTCAGAAATCATGGCAAATTAGTTGTTGTCAAGTTCCTGTAAATTATGTAAACGCGAATATTTGAAACTGGCGTAATGTGACTTTGATTCTTTATGATTTTTGCAGCAATTGCAGTTGGAAAAACTACATGAAAGTGCCTCTACCGACGAAGGACATGTTCCCAACCTCGGGGTATTTATTTTTATTGTAAATAATGTGGGTACAATTTTAGTGCGTTTAGTGTAATGTATTTTATCTTTATATCATAAGCTTCAAGACGACGAAATAGCCGAGCACAGCGATTTAATAAAAGACTATTTGGCTAAACAGCAGCAAATTTACGAAATTCAGAAGGAGGCCATTCGAAGAGTGGAATTGGGTAAGCTTATGAATTTATCTTGCATGTTGCTGTATCGTTCGTTTATCAGCTATATGACATAGACATCACGCGAGTATGTGTGCCATCGTCTAATAGCATGGATGTGATAAATTTTGTTCTTATTGCTGCATGTTGATAAACAAATTCTTATCTGCAAAATGTATTAATTATAAATAAGGTAAAATTAGGAAAATTTGATGGTGTTGCCAAATACTGAATTCGTTGTCGTTGTCCCTAATATGTCAGAGGATCAAAGATTGCGAGAAAGTAGTGAAGCCAGTGCAGGAGATACATCGCAGGAAGAAGAGGAAATTGAATCGCATCTGGTGAAGGAGGCAGATGAACCTTGTGCTGAAGATCTCTCTGTTCCAAAAAGCAAAAAGAAAGAACGTAGAGAAAAAGCTGGAAAGGCGAAAGCTGAAGATAAGGAACGCAAAGAAGCGGTGGCGCAACAAAAAGAGGAGGATGTCGTATCAACAGAATGTGTAATTGAAAAAGCGACCTCTGATCAAAAGCAAGATTCAGATGTACCAGTAATCGAAAGTGAGCCAGCAGTTGAAGAGGAGAAAAATACTTCAGGTATAGCGTCATAGTCATGCTTGTATGGCTGCTTTCTGATGGGAAGAATTTTTTTGTAACACTATTTCATCACCTATAGTAGAGCTTACAGTGACAGCTCAGATTGTCGATGACGAGCCGTCTATCGCAGTTGCACAAATCGAGCCAGCCATGAATGAAACACCTGATGCTGATAAGCAAGAACAGATTTCAACAAATGAAGAGGGTATATCAGGTGATCCTCCTGAAAGGGAAAACATATCTGAAACTGAGGAAAATGCGGCTGCTATTGATTCGATCACCTTAGAAGTTCACATTGCTCCCGAGGACTTGGTCTCTTTGCCGGAATCTGCAGTTCAAATGGGCGTTGATAAAGTTCCCGAATCTGCTTCTAAATCGAATGAAGATGCACCTGAAGCGTCTAAGCCGCTGGATAGGTAAGTGTCATTCAGTAATATAAACGTTTGAGGCGACCTTTATAAGATATTAAAATTCTTATCATATTTTCTAAACCAAGGTAAAGTTGAAATTTATTCAGTCGTACAAGCTGCTTTAATACCTAGCTTGACGTAATTTGAGTAAATATATTTAACCATATAATTGATTTTTTAGTGGCAGCCTTCCTTCCAAAGGTGAATCTCCAGTCGTGCAATCCCCAGCATCTGATTTTCAGGCAGTGCAGGTATGCTGATAACGATTTTATGGGGGAGTCTAGAGGTTGATCACAATTGCTAAAAGTTTTATGTCAACCTTTTATAGATGGAAGTCGACACACCGAAACTGCCAGTGGAGTCAGAAAATACAGAAAAGGATAGTGTCGCTGCGGAAAAGCCTTCACTGAGGCACAAGATAAAGCTGAAGCGACCCAAACTGAGCACTTCCAGAAGCGTTCCGTCGGAAGAAAGAGAAGTGGTTCAAGCACCGAAATCGCAGGCCGAGGAGGAAAAACTGCCCGTTAAAAGTGAATCTCCGGTGGACGCAACCGTCACGCCAATGGAAGTCAACGAAGAGGAAAATGTCGTGGAAGGAATCCCAGATGTCAAAGAGGGAAAATCTAGCAGCGCAGACGTGCAAAGGTAACAATGAATTTATTTTACGGCTGTGCGTAACAACTGGAAATGGGGAGAGGTTGCTCCTGGGGATTCTCACACGTGCATGCAAGTTATACTCACACAATCAATCAATGTCTATTAATTGAATGCAATCTGTTGGCTGGCAGCAAAAACTGGCTGATGATGGATTATAGGGGGTTAGGGGATTTGCCTCTCGTGTAAATTGACATAATTAACTAACATAATTAACACCATAATTAACTACTATTTCTGGTAATACATTCAGAAATTTTTCAATCCTTTCATAACTAACCACCAAGTATGGTCGAAAATCTATCATTTCTGAGCTAAAAAAATAACTCGATTTGGAAACGATTCGGGTGATGAATTTTTTTTAACTTGAGAAATATTTTGCCTGGTGTTATTTCCCCTTACTAGATGAAAAAATTTTAGGAACGTGATAGGTTTTTTTTTACCGAAAGCTTTCTGACAAAACATGTCATCAAATGTTCGATTTTCGAAATTGCCTCCAATGTTGCTTGAACTGGGCGCCAGATGGCGGCACTGTCTATGACGCATTCCAAAATCCTAACCACATAATCTATGGCAAAATATTGAGGCAAGCATGGCCGAAGTGGCAAACGTTTTGCAGTCCAAGTAAGACCAGTTTATTACTGCAAATTTTTAATCTAACACCATTAAAAATACGCCGCTGGCGTCGTGTTATAATTGGGAGGGTTGTTGGTGCTTCGGGATAAGGGTTATTAACGCTATCGTGAACCGTTTTCTTTGCCAATAACGTGTTTTTGGAACGTCCACAAAGAAAATCGCTTCCACGTTCCTGAAGGGGAAGACCTCCCATCGGTCCCCTTTAAAAACCATTAAAGTTGCGCTGCGTTTGAAATATTAATTGCCCTCATTTTCCCCAGGTTTGGCGAGCCATTGCATGCTCAACATCGCAATTGATTTTTTGCTACCGTTTTGCGGCACTGCGACTGTTCCGTACTGCATGTTGTAGTGCTAGATATGGCGCTGATAATATTTTATCTGTGGTGTTTATTATCAGACAATCCATTCACGCGCTTTGCTTGCTGTTCGAGCACCCATGCCGAAAATTTCATTAAATTTTGCCAACTACGTGTACATGATTGTAAGGTACATGAGTTGAATTGAAAATGGTTAGGCAGATTTGGCTAAATGCAATGCAATTCAATTCTGCGTGAATATGGCACCAAGTGGTTGAGGTGTGGGGGGGAGTTGTAATTCATCAACCCAATTGGAAGATAAATTCCAATGTCTGATGGCATGCACAAAATAAGACAGATGTATGACTCCGAATGGGCTCGGAGTATCATAAGTGAATTGGATTGATGTGTTCTACCACCTCGGTGGTTCCACCAAAGTAACATTTTCCTTTGAACCAAATACTTCAAAAAGAAAAATTCCTGATTGCATCATATCCATAGTTGTCTTTTTACGCTAGCCAGAATGTTATTTACCATTTAGTGCTTAAAATTGTACATGTTGTTTCAGTCATAGACTGTCTTCAGAAGCTACGGAAAGCATGAAAGATCGCATCACTGATGATAGTCCGAAAAAACAAAATGAAGAAAAGAATAAAGAGGCCGTTCCAGAGGTAGAGGATAAGCAGACTTCTGCCAGGAAATTATCGCGCTCGGAATCTCAGAGGTCTAGACGACGAAGGAGAAGCAGCTCCACTGAAAGTAGCTCCAACGAGAGTTCTTCGAGCTCGAGATCAAGACCAAGGTGATATGATTATTTTAATAATTTTGCTTGCTAGAGAAGTCTACTTAAATATTGACGTCGTAATTCATCCGGGTCGATTTGATATTCAATTGCAGATATCGGAGCGAATCAAGCAGTAGTCAAAGTAAAAGCCGCAGTCCAAGCACTTCTCGCGATGCTGTGAAGGACAAGCCGGTAAATAATTATTTCATAATCAAACCAAGCAGTTAATTAGAAGCGCAGTAGCTAATTTTCTTTGTCAATTTCTAAATCCAGCTGGTGTTGCAATCTGAAGAATCCATGGAGACAAATGAGGATTCTGTTAATCGACCATTCCCCAAGTATGTTTTCATTGGTTCATTTTTAATGATTTTCGAATTTCAGGTGTAAATAACCTGTTTGTTTTATAATCAGGCGAGGCGTTGGCATGGACAATGAAGGAGAGGATAAAACGGCTGATGTCGATGACTCTTTATCGGCTGCCGATACTCCGAAAATCCCTGAGTTGACTAAGGATTCCAAGGTAAGTAATTCGGCTTTGGGGCAGTTGAATCCCGGTTTTAAGGGCCTCTTCTAAATCCAGCATATGTGAAGGGGATGAAGTTGGGATTTTTGAGTTTATAGGCAGATGCAGTTTTCTTAAGTTCGTATCTGCCGACCACTGAGAGAGAAAGTGTGTGGTTGTATTGCTATCGTCTACACATAGAAGGAGAAAGGGGAGGGGAAGTACAGACGTCCCATTGTGAGCTTACGAGATAATGGATAGAGGAGCCACCTTAGCTCGGAATTCTGAGAAATCCTTGGCCCAGACTCGAATGCATCTGGAAGTGCGTTTGCTGCAACCTGTTCAATAACTCGTTAACTGACCAGTCGAGAACCACATCGTAGCGACCGCGATGACATACCATGCAGGACATGTAACGATAGTTATGACGAGCTGTGGAGCTTGGAATTCGACCCTGCAAGACTTCACGAAACAGTAGTTGACGATCGACCTACTTTGAAAGTGCAAATTTTTCAAAGCCTGCCAGCTGACATTTTCAACACTGATGAACTATACAGCTACCGCTTTGTGCTGTAAATTGTTCTGTTTTGGAACCATCGATAAGGGTGTGATTGCCGTACGAGCTTCTGCCAGTTATCGTGAATCAAGCACTTGAAAATTCTTCCTGCAAATGCATCATTCACTGCCTGTGTTTATTTGACATTTCAACCATGAGGTGCTACACGTTGCGATATATGACGTATCTGTGAAAATCAAAAAGATATCCTGAATCAAAAAGTGCTACGAGAAACAACTGCTTGAACTTTGCTGAGTGTTTGTTACCCTGCTCAGTGATTTATTGTCACCTCGGACAGTTTACTCTAAGCTGCAAGTGTGCTCGTGCAAAATCTGCAAAATAGACTTGTCCTGCAAATTACCAATCTGTCGTCTAAAGATGCCGGCTATCTCAGCTGATGCGGATCAGCTTTCTACGTAGACATTAGTCATACAGTAATTTGACATCACTCTTCGATTTACCTGTTATTTTCGTGACTGTGCTACTGCTTTCCGTTATATCGATCATCTTCTGGTTGCTGCTGCCAACCTCAACTTCAACATAAACTCTTATTCGCTGTCATGTTATGCTGTTCTGCCCAGTGCCTCGATCGTGCTGATATTCTTGAGCAAACTTCGAATTCACCGAACAATTCACGTCAAATATACCAGACGAAAGAAGACCATTGTTTCAAGTGCGACTGGACCTTCCTAATGACATTAATTCATGCGTCGACCATTTTATTACATATGCCAGCAACCAGTTTTCGTCAATATCCACAATTTGACTTCTCACTGACTGCTAAAGTGTCATTTCATGTGGACGTGAATTTGCAAAACGCTCCCAAATTGCTTGAAGATGCATCAACAGACCCTTGCTTCGAAAGTGATGTTGTCCTACGCCTGATTCCCAAAAAGCAGGCTGACTGGTGCCGATGAACTCGTGCTTTGGAACTTTTTTGTCGTTACACATCCCGATTTCTTCCGCTGTGTGGAGCATTGGTCTAACACAAACTGTGCTCGGTGCTAAAAATCCACTTAATTGTTGGAATGCTTGCTGTTGCTGCCGCTCAATCATTGTGCGCCGAATGACGAATGGACCGGGACCTTTCCTTGGCAAATATTTGCCCCTTCAGTCCAAGAATCTTTTGAGCTGACATGGGTCGCTTGTATGTTACGTTCAGGGGAAGACGGCCTCCTCATCATCAGTTGTTGTTCAAGGTTGGATTAGATGGCAAATGAATCCATGGGGGGCACTGGGGCGATTGATTGTGAAGTCTGGGTGGGTTGATTTGAGTTGGGTGCAGATTAAGCTACTTGGATATTAGCTATGACCACCAATAATGTCAATGCATCCAGATGTTTTTATGACAGAATGCTCATTTTTATGTAGGCCCTACACGTTCTATAAGAGTGGATTTTATTGTATACCTATAGTAATACTGACGATTATCCTAATTTTTCCTATATGTTACTGTCAGTAGCGAAATATTGAGAGTAATAATGACCATGTAAGGGTACCACCACACCTGCTTGCTTACTAACCTTTTGGTTATAACATCAGTTATACATTACCAGTATTCTATAACAAATTATTAATTACTGTTTAAGTGATATGATGCATAGGTCATAATTTAAGGTAACCAGGTTTCCAATCCCTATGGAAGGTAAGCCCAAAATGGCGGCTGCATATTACAACCGTAGTTGTGTCTGCTGTCGATCCTGAGAAAATACTGATCTCAAGAAGAAAAAGCTATTCTGAATGCAATGAAGCTGCAGCTGATCGTTTTTAGCAAAATTTTACAAGGTGTACCATATGTAAATTGGGAACGTTCGAAGTTTGTAATCACATTTAGGTGATTTTCAAACCCCAAAGATGGTGGCGTAATAATTGAACGTCCCTATTCATGTAAGAGTAAAATTTGGATTACATTTGTAAACTTCGAATGGGTATTTTCAGTGCAAATGCCATGAGGTAAAAAGAAATGAACGATTCAGATTGAAAATCTGCTCTAGTTTAACTGAAGTGCGAGTGTGTAATGTGCAGCTGCTATACGGACCATTTATTTTGAGTTTAGCCAACAATGCCAGCCTAATGCATTCTATAAATATTTCTCAAAAGGCTCTCTGGCATACTGAAATATTTGATGGAATTTGGATAGCTA
>JAQFYZ010003651.1:0-12883 GCA_034695085.1 Cylindroiulus punctatus | reverse complement strand
TGTATGCATTATTGCGCAATTTTTGGTCAGGGAAATTTTTGGATTTAGTCAGGGAAAGTCAGGGAAAAGTCAGGGAATTTTGAAATGGAAATTTGGTGGCCACCCTGAATGTGCCACTGTTCCTAACCGCCCCTGGATGCTCTAGTAGTCCAGAATGCAACAGGGAAGGAACAAAAGGATTATGCGCATCTTTTTGTTTCGTCCTGTATTACTCGTGCTCAGAAATGCATTAATCGTTCTTACAAAATGCAATCGTATATGCTTTCAGCGATAGTTAACATTTATTAAAGCTTCTTGCACGTCCACCGATGACCCAGAGAGGGCAAATAGCTCTTGTCTCCAGCTTGGGGGTACGTGCTTCTACCCAGACAAGGACAGACAGAAATGTCAGATTCAGAAACGTGTACCTCGATGAAATGGTAGCGTGTTAACACCAGAAAAAAGTGCATTGAAAAGACAGTAAGTGATTTAAACATACGTTTCCGGACAAATACCGGCGAACAATTTGTACGAGTTGTAAGTTTCGACTAAGCTGCTTCTTAAAAACATTTAAACACGATTTCATGCAGATTTTCATTGTGAGTAACGTAAAAACATGCATATTTTTGCACACTCGCTATACTATAACAATCTTTTCGAAGTACCAAACAATTAAAAAACCAAAGTGCATTGTTACTGTTTCTCACCGTGCATGCAACCACGGAGGACCATTTGCATTTACAAATGTATACATGTTGTTTTGTAATTACCGCAGAATCACAAACCATGAGGAGTGACTTCTCTTAGTAAATGTTTTTCATGTCTTTGAATATATCTATCGTTTTTTGAGAAAACGGTTATTGAAATCCAATTCCAATTCCACTGATTGACATTCTCACCTTCAAAACTTGAACACAACCAATGATTGTACATGTAGCTAAAGAACAGCAGCACTTTTTAATTTAAGGCATACTACATGTTGCATTTAATACTACATGCACTGCATATACATGTACGCATTACTTACCAACTTTTTCCTGTTCATATGGATTTTTTTGTTGGTGGTCTAGCATTAACGTCGTTCAAGCAGGGAGTGAACTACAAAACATCGCCACCCTGCATTTTTTATACATGTATTCGATTTTCTTATTTCTTAAACGTTTAAGGCGTTTTCAAGGATTCTCATTGAGGAATCGAATCTGAAAGTCATCAGTGCAAACACACACAAGCACTGAGGAAAAATAGCTAATTTTTGTAGTTAATCCATTTTACAAATCTGGCGCCATCTATGATGCACTTTGTTCAACAACTGGGCAAAAAGTTACACCATCTGAAAATGAGGATACACGCACCTGTACATGTCACTTACATGTATATTTACCAAAAATCCATGCATTCATTGGTAAGATACCACTTTCCCTCATCGTATACGACATTGAATTCTAAGGTAACCACCACACACTCGATCTCTAAATTCTCCATATTTCCCAAAAACCGAAGATAAATTTGATTATGGTTCTGGTTCAATGACTCGAGCCCTTGAAGAGGGAATTTGGTGAGGGGGCGTTGGGAGTGCCATTACTATGGCATTTCTCAGCCCGCCTCCTGGTTTTGTTGGGTTACAAAAGCGTCCATTGTGAAGTTGATACTCACAACTCCATCCAAACTGCACAAACTCCTTACTCCCCTACACCGTCTCCATTTTCTCTCACCACCAGGAGCGCCACGACCCAACTGATGGGAAAAAACAACGATTTTCTGCTTTTATATCTCGGCGTTTGTTGGCTTCTGAATGCAAATAGTTGTTGCTTAATCACTTGCCTTTGTTCCTCCTCGGAACTTCAGGGGGTCCAACGAAAGGATATTAAAGGATTTAAATTATGAACGTTGACGGGGACCATGCATGCTAATGTGAATATTCTTGGTCTGTCGAACGATGTTAAACATTTTTTTTTTCATAATAATCGACGCAAATTGACCGCAGTATTGATACATTTTTTTTCACGTTGGATGCCATCTTATTTCTGGTTCAGGTTTCAGGCGCAATTTTCGATATTTGAGTATTTGTACGAATTTCCCAATCCCCAAATGACTACATTTTATGTAGATATTCATTTTCATACACTAGATGTTGATCGTTAAATTCCCCCTATCACGGACAAAATAGAAGTTAAAATAATGTATATTTTATAGGCCTGTCACGTGACTAAGTAAGGTGTGTTACTTCATAGGTTTATAACAGTAGTATAACAAAAGTCATCTCTGGACCACTTTTTCATGATCCAAATTGATGATGACAAATTCCAAAATGAACAAATTTCCTTACACAATTTCCCATATCCTTATTCTTTCAATAAATATTTCCAACAACTCAAAAGATTAGAAAATGAAATGTGCAAATTCTAACTTTTTTTGAAAAAGTGGTCCAGAGATGACTTTTGTTATATACTACTCAAAACAAGTCAGTAATAACTCATCCTCCAAGTAAATACTATGTTTTAACTATTTATTGTCATGATCGATAATCTAAATGATATTGTAATGCTACATTATGTCTTGTCTTGATTCAAAACAGTAGTATAACAAAAGTCATCTCTGGACCACTTTTTCATGATCACAGATGACAATTTCCAAAATGAACAAATTTACTTACACAATTTCCCATATCCTTATTCTCTCAATAAATATTTCCAACAACTCAAAAGATTAAAAAATGATATGTGAAAATTTTAACTTTTTTTTTTTTGAAAAAGTGGTCCAGAGATGACTTTTGTCAATGGTCATACAAGTCAATAATAGCTCATTCTCCAAGTAAATACTTTAACTATTTATTGTCGTGATCGATAATCTAAATGATATTCTAATGCTGCAGTATTTCTTGTATTATTTGTTGATTTTTAAAACACTAAGTTTATGAATTACAATTAATGACCGATAACTGATAAGATTTTTCTACAGCTAGTTCCCCAACTCCCCAAACTTCGTAATTAAATTACTCAAAATTGGGTGTTTTAAAATTATTCAACGCTAACCTGTCCTAGATATCGGAATTTATGCTTTTTATTTCAATTCCTTTTTTTATGATTGTGTGTTTAACGCAATCTAACAAAGCCTAAACAAACTTACAGCTGCCCCTAACCACTAGGCAATCACTGCCAGCCTACGAGCCATTATCAGAAGCCCAATTATATTTTGCCGAAAATACTCGTTATAATGACTTTACCTAATACATGTACATGTATTTGGATGAAAAAAACTAATGTCTGATCAGTAAAATCCACTTTATACCCCCTTCAGGAACGTCCGGTATCAGTTTACAATTTGTGAAAAATAGACGATGTGAACATTTTTTTCGCGTTATTTTTTATGGTGAAAAAAGTTGGGAAAATAGATGCTACGCTTTCATGTGTGACCGATACATTGGCTCCACGGGGAGGACATTGGGGTGGACATTAATGAGCGGCAGTGGGATCTAGACGCCAATTCGAAGCCACCTTCCACACCTGTTTCATAGGATTTCTATTTCCGGAAATGTATGATAACCCCTTCTGCCGTTGCAATGACCCGGCCAGCTTAACCCGCCTGTCCCGGATGAAGTCCAAGTCCATTGCACTTGACATTTTTTCATCTGGAAAAAAGCCGAATATCACCCGATAATATCCGTCATTTTGAAATACGAGGGTAGCATCGTGATGACGTAATACTCGAACGCTCCCAAACTGGTAATACCTGGGCCCTACTTCATAAAAAACTGCAAAATGTATGGACTAGAAAATGGGCTTGTTGTATGGTATAATATAGAACTTGTACTTTTGGCTGCTATTTGCAGTAATTATCCTTTACAACCCATACGGAAAAAATGCATTTAGCAATACATTGTAGAAAATACATTTTAAAATCGATTTCATACATGTAGTTTATAATGTAAACTGTGTGTATTATAGAATATATTGTGGATTACATTGGAAAATGTAAACCACATAATTTCTAGTTTTAGAATGAAAGATCATCTTGATTAATTCCTAAAATTCAATGTACTTTAGAATTGAGATTTTAATAATGTAATAAATTACAATAGCACACTAAATTTCATAAAGCTGTATTGCTAAATGTATTGCACAAGGCACTCGTCAATGCATTTTAAAATACACTTCTGTTTACATTTAAAACTGCATTTATCGCATTAATGCAAAATACATTTTACAATTTGCATTATATTTCAAAATGCATTTCAAACGCATTTCTTTTGCATGTGGGAAGTTGCATTCACCGTTGTAAATGGTCACCCTGCTCAACCAATGTTGACAACTACTTTATCCGCTATAATTTTATTTTTTTAGCAAGTTTAGATATGAAATTATGCTTGTAAAAAAACCTAAAATGCTGCCTAATTCTTCATTTACTTCTTCATTTCTTCATTTCAATTCTCCATTCACCTGCACGAAATTTCACTACAAGGTACCAGCAAAGTGCTACCGGTATTAATAAATAATAATACTGCACTTTTGTAGAACGCAACAACAGTAATTAGATAAAATGTACAATAACCTGTAAGCTCAATATCTTTACGTTTTTTCTTATAAATTAGTACACCACCAAGTACATGTCCCTACTTGTGCTTGGATACAAACAGGCCACATTTTCACCCAACCATGATCATCTTGACTATAAATTTCGATATATTTCACATCGATTTTAATGTATAGTTCAGCAGCAACCACAATCGAATACAATAATCGTCTAATCGTGCCCCACCTGATCATTTTACGGTTTGCATAAAATGCATCGCGCATGCGCACTAGAGCATGCTGATTGACGATAGTCACGAATTACCCATCCTTATCCTTAATAATGTATTCGGTTTGTCGTAAAGCATATCCTGGCGACTGGTGCAACAGGCAAAAAAGTGCATGGGAATGTTTTGTCGGATGTCATGTCAGATCAGCGTAAATGGAATTTGGTTTTTTGCCTCAGTTATCATGTAAACGCCGCGCAATTTACGATATCGTTTTTGAAAACAAGAACATTGATGAGGTAGGATTGGTTCACTACTGACGAAATTCAAAATGTGCATACTGTGTACGTGGAGGGGTCAGAATATGCTTAGTTATTGAACGTGAAGCATCTGTGTGACCGAGAAAAAAAGCACTCAGGTTGACAGTAAAAAATCATTTGAACTAACCAGCTTTTCTCATACGGTTTTATAACGATAAGGAGAAAAAAATTCAATAATTATATAGGCGATGAGAATTATTACAATCGTGCCTATAAATGTCGCGATTATATGCCATTCGTTATAGCGTGTGAAATTGCGTTGAATGTCAGTTTTAATTAAAAGGCTAAAACCCTTCTAAGCCATAACATGCGTGCTAATTTCTGAAAACGAAATTTATAGGGTTTTATAGGATCATAGTCTCATTTATCTAGGCTCAAAAAAATAGTTATTAAAATGGGGATCTACCTGAGCCTCGATATTGGTTATAACATGTATTTATCTCAACGAAGATACATTAGATGTAGTACTGTATATCAACAAGTGTTAAGCTTTATCAAACGATCAATCTATGAATGTCTTTCCAGTATTACTATTTCTAGCAACATATCAAAAATGAATTCTTATTGAGGAAACGAGTGATTTGTAAATTCTCGATGATAAGAAGGTCCATAAGGAAATGTATTAGACACTGAGCGCAACAACCGAAAGTATTAGAAACGAAAGTTTATTTTCGTTTTCATGTATTTTTATAAAAGTTTATTATGGACGTGCAAATTTCCTAACGAAAGTAAAGCCCTACTAGATACTTAACGAACGTTATTTAACGTTTATTAAAAGTGTGAACGGTAGGTTAAACAATCGTTCTGTTAAACTAGACCGAAAAAAACCCCGAAAGTTTAAGTTAACTTTGTGCTTTTAATAACCGTTAAATCACGTTTATTTTGCATCGCTAAGTAGCAAGTAGGTCTTTACTATAAGTAGGAAATTGCACGTCCATAATAAACTTTTATAAAAGGCACAAAAATGAAATTAAACTTTCGTTGTGCTGCGCTAAGTGTCTATTATCTAAGAATTTGCTACTAATATTAGCGTTGTGAAATTGGAAATATTTAGTTTGTCTTGTATCAGGAAGTTTTTTTTTAAATGATCAGTGATAGTATTCACCCATTCCACTATGGGTGAGATGAATTTTTAATGGCATTATCCATTTCACTTATATCAGCATAATGGAGAATTTCGGAAAGATTGCTTTTACAAGTTTATATTAAATGCTGTCTTTAGGTAGAAAATTTGGTATTTTTGCAGCTCAACTTTCCACGGGTGCTGGCGGGGTTATTTCCAAACAACATCGTTGTTTAGTATGCAAATGAGGGACGTACTTATCCCCGAAACTCTCGCCTCGACTTAAGTAAGGTGTACTTCAAAATTGCTGGAGCATAATTATGCTCAACTTGATGGTCTGAATTAAATTGGGCCTCCCACCTGAAGGCGAGCAACTCTCGGAATTCCCACCTATTCTTCTGGAGTAGGACTTATCGTTTATCGCAATCTGCGGTGTCCATGCTCAACCCGCCATCTTTCATCTTGACCCGCCATGACCTCTGAAGTTATTTTTAGCTTTGGCTACCGGCTAAGGTGTCGCTCTCATTCCAAACTTGATTTGAAACGAGTTGCCTGTCTCAGTTCAAAGGTAGGGCCTGTGTTTTTACGTGGCCCCCCTGGAGTGTATGTGGAGTAGCCCTGGGGTCGGGTTGGGCTAAAAAGGCCACTGCCCCCCTTGACCCCCGAGCCTTTCTTATCTATTATGTTTTCGCCTCCGTCTTTTTAGCACGCTGGCTTTTTTAGACAGGCCCAGCCCTCGCCCCCTTCAAAGGTGCCCACCTCTGCACGACCCCTTCGTGCCACTTTCAACCACCTCTGCACCCTTTACCAAACAATGATCATAATTCTCGGACCCTGAGACGTTATCGCTGTAATGGTCTTTAAAAATTGTGCGATGACAGATGTATAGATGTTAGGTTTGATGTCTCTTGAAATTCTGAAATTCGAATTAAAAATCTTAACTTCATCAACAGGATTGATTTACTTCTGAACCGATGAAGTAATCAGAAATCGTTTGGCCAAGTGATGCTGCATTAATTGTCTAAATGGTCTACACTGTAAACCGTAAAGGTACAAATGCAGTTTTGTGGAACAAATGTACATTTGCACCCCATATATCACATATGGGACCTGTTCTACAATTTTACCACCACGACACCTTTTACGACATTTAATGCATCTCACGCATCAATCGTGTTTTTATGTATCGCATCAATAGAACCTAACCTAACCTAACCTAACCCCACAACTGGCACAAACACTCAAAAAATCGAGTCTTTTTGTTCGAATTTGTTCGAAAAAATTCTCACTGATATTGCTGTTTTCATGCCCGCTCCTTAACGAAGTTGTTCAGTTTGTTAAATGTCACGTTTAGCGCAGTGTTTATGATGGAAAATCAATAAAATGTCGTGGTGGTAAAATTGTAGAACAGATCCCACATACTGTATGTACCCAAAGGGATAAAATGATTTTAATATTTATACCTCAAGGTACAATATGAATAGGTACTCTTAAGTCCAGCAATGAAACTACCCGTTTAACTGTAGACGTATCACTTTGAATATTTTCCGATGATATAAAATGTTGTCACTTTTGGAGACAATATTGTTGCTTCTGAACCGTTTCAAAATCCGTGGAACTCTAATTTATTTTCGGAACTAATACAAAAATCAAGAATTTTTCAATTCAAATGCATGGCCATGCTATCACTGCATGCTTTAACATTACAGCATGTCATCAAAGTTTTTACCTTGTTCCGGTTTCAAATATTCACCCTTAATCTAACAGGTACAAATGTAGACTCATATGTACCCCTAGGAACACATGTCAAGGGTACACGTGCAATCAACATATGTACCCATAGGGTGTGTATATAGTTTCAAAATATTTGTACCCTTAAGGTTCAACATTTGTACTTTTTCCGTTTAGTGTGTTGTCTTCATCAAGTTTTTAGTGTGTTTTGCTTATCTCTTTGGTTGCAGCAATGTTACATTCTGTTCATGACTGAAGATAGTAGACACTTAGCGCAGCACCACTAAAGTTTTCATACGAAAACGTTAACTTACCAAATTGTCCTATTTTTGGGTAGGCTGCAAACTTTGGTAAGCGCGTATTGCGCCTAAAGATTTTCACCCATTTCACCAAAGTTTTCAAAAACGAAAAAGTTCTAAGTACAGTATTTCGTCCGGGGTTAAATTTCCGTCACCAAATTCTGCTTTTCTCACCAAAGTAGGGGCAAACTTTGGTCGATAAAGTTGATGATGATACGGAAAAGTTCATGCATGACACGAAAAAATTCTACGCTATCATTGGCTATGTGTAGTCACGTGTCGATGCCTCACGGATGCGCAACAGACACATTATCGGTACAATGGATTCCATTGCGCATCCCCAATCTTGGTCACTGAAAACGCCTCGAAAAAGCACTTTCAAAGCAGTTTTCATGCCGAAAACAATTAAAAACTTATTAGGCGGGGCCTAAACTATTAGTTTTATCTCATATTAGCCACAGATGTAGTTTAGATTCAGCAAAAACTTTAGGCGCACACAACCCATACCAAAGTTTGCAGCGTACGAAAAAATAGTAAAATTTGCAAAGTTTATGTTTTCGTATGCAAACTTTGGTGGTGCTGCGCTATATCTGTGACAATTCGAGAATCTGAGTCGTGAAATTTTCCATTTCCACTGGGATTAATTCCGCGATTTATTCGCGAATTCCGAGGCGCATAATCGTCGGAACACACGCACCTATCCCGCCCCCACCCTCGATTAATTTAGACATTAGAGGTAATTATGAAAAAATTATTCGAAAGTCGTGCCAGTTTGCGAAAAAAAACTTTTCCAGCTGAAATTCAGACGCCGCATTCTCGGCAGTCCCCCAATAATCTCGGCGCATAATCTGAAAGTTTATGTTTAGCCCACGAAATACTAGCCAGTGGCATGCTGATGGACCATTAAGACAAAACCAAACCCTGGGGGCAAAAAATGCAAACAGGGTTTATTGTTAAATCCCATCCTCCTTAATGAGAGGCCCGAGAAATATTTGGCTGCCGAAAAAAAAATTATAACAATAAAAGAAATAAAAAAGACAGCAGAAGCTGCGAGTGGGATTATTTATAACTGGAATTCTTGGCTGGGTCTTGTAAGGGGTTGGCCTTTGGCTGACCTCCCGGTGACCCCTCCCGTCCCTCCAGGTGCGCCCGGCTGTGGTCACTCCTGCCGCGGGGGGCGCTGTGGTCAACGCCCCCCAGTGCATTGTGGGTAACGTGACCGTGGCTACCGCTCGGGATAAGATCATCATCTTCGGATGGGTGAGGGTAAAAAGTGATCACCCACTGTTCCAAAAGAGATAAATTTCCACATGAAATGTCCACCGCTGAAACGCTGACCCCAGCGACCCTAGCGGAATCCATGGGAGATTTCCCAGGCTTCATATCAGATCGCCGTGCCATTAATAAATTAAAACGCCACCAGGGGGAAAGGTCGTGACCTGCGCAGGGGTTGACGCTAAGGTCAGCCAGGTCATTGATGGAAATTCAGCAATCGCAGCGCCACCTTTAAAATATAAGCACCAACGAATCGACCCATTGAAAGTGCGTTGTGACTTTGAGGACACCCTGCATAAAATTACCAAATAAATTTCTCCTTTCCTGATCAACATATTAAAATAATTTTTTTGTAAACATTAACAGGGACTCGCTTTTTTTGGGATGTGCTCTTGATAACTTATGGAAATGAATATCATATTAATAAAAACGATAATTCTATGTTTGACCTCTTATTTTGCTTTATGGGCGATAGATGGCAGCACCTGCCATCTGAATGGGAATAAAAGAGATTTACTGTCGTTGGCAAAATAAAGAATATCTGGCCAAAGACGAAATGTCTTTTCATTTTATATAGCGCAGGAACTTACTATCAATATAAACTTTGAATTAAAACATTTAGTTTCATTTGAAATTATCCTATCTGTCCAAAATTATCAAAATTCAATTGCAAAAAATCACTTTGAATGGGCCTTAAAATAGTATATCTAATGGATAGGGGGTTGACCAAATGATGTCATTAGGTTAAGTTGTGCATTATTTACTAAAAAAATTCGAATAAGTTTTTTTTTGAAAGTTCGATTTTTTGTAAATTATAGGTCTATCCATCATTTCTGTTCATATAGTGATGACAAATAGTTATAATTTTTTTGAGTTAATGATTATGTCATCACCACGAGGAATAGGAGAGTAGGTCCGCAAATGGGTGAGGGGACTGAAAATCACGAAAATGGGATGACAATATATGAACGTCCTTAAACAGGTTGCTTGACCAGTGAAAATCCAAAAACAATTTAATATTTGTACTGTATTCCATTTAAGCCATAGCCATTTGAAAAACTTGTTTTTACAAATTTGAGACGGAATCCTTGGAAACTCACTTCGGAAAATCCAGTTTTGCACATTTTTCGGTGATAGCTAGAACGGCCGGTTTTGCCTAAAATTTTTGCACTTTTAGCTTTTTTGAGGATCGTATATAATGCCAACGTGCTGTGAAGGGGTGTCTCATTGACTGTTTTATTGTTTAATTATAGAGCGAGGGAATGATCAATTCGCATTTGCCAACATTAACGCTGCTGCTAGACAGATATATTTGGCATAATTAAAATACTACAAATGAGCAATTCACGTTTCTAATGAGAAAAATAGGTTGAAAAATAATCTGCGGTTGTTTCAGTATGGTAACTTTGCAGGTTATGGACTCGAGACAAAAACAAATGAGATTTGGGAGTGTTGTACATTGTTTCCCATGGGTCTGGAGTTTTTGACCATTTTTATCGCATGCATATCACCTCATTGTCGTGCATAAACGACGTCCAAGTTGGAGGGGTGAGGAAATTATGTAGAAGGACTATAGGGATTCACTAAGAGAAATTATCTTGTCCGAATTGACACGAGTGGAGCTCCGTAGCCTCATAGTTAGTGACGCCAGCGACATCTAGTGACCGATACTGGCAACACTTGCAATAAATGCAAAATTACAGTCTGTCCATGCTGTGCAATCAGAAGAAACAAGAAATGTTACTTGACTTTATTGGGATAAAGGATAGAAAGGATAGAAACGAGTGAAACTTTTTTCCAATAAGTTTCCAAAGCTTTTTTCCAATAAGTTTCCAAAACTTTTTTCCAATAAGTTTCCAAAACTTTTTTCCAATAAGTTTCCAAAACCTTTTTTCTGCTAGACCAAACGTGGTAACATCTTTGGAATTCACGAAATTCTGATTTCAGCAGTTATATGTTCTTATTTCTTTGGGTTTGTAGGCTATACATGTAGTAATTATTGTTGCGATTTGCATTTAAAATCAAAAGTACGCCTCATGCAATGCCACGAAACAACCTGCGTTTCTATCTCAGATAATGAATGGGTTCTCCTCTAATGAATATTATACGAGTCCTCCAAAATACAGTTTTGTGAACATTGTGATCAGGTGGGCTCTGCGTCCTAGAAATCCTGCGATTGTTGCTTACTCTCCCCTATTTTATTTCCTTTATTTTTTGCCGTTGGATGTAAAAGCAGTTATTAGACATTGGAACAATCGAGTCTAATTTATCTAATTTAAAACAAATCCCTTTTTGCGGTCACTGACTGCCTCTTAAAAAGGCTCTTTTTCACGAAATTTGCACGACGTTAATTGTGCCTTCCGTGAATAACTAACTATTGGCTAACATTTTTTTAGCAGCGGGGTGGGGGCGAACGAGGCTCCACCTGGTAAATTTTCTTCATTCTGAATTCACCGAATAAAATGAAATGTCATTTTGCTGAAGGTATTTTGAATAAAAAAGTCGAATTAATTTAATCCCACAAAAACTTGCTCGAGGAAGTCGTTCCCATGTTCCGGTCAATTAGTTATTCTGGTTTTATAATCGAATAAAGCTTAACGTTATAAGCGCCATCTAGTGGTTAGTTCCGAAACAGCAATTTCATGACAGTTATACATATAAAGTAACTTTCAGTAGCGTTCTTATTCCAACAGGATAACTGGGATTTTCAGAATCACCTCAGAATCATCATCATTGACCAAAAAGTTTCATATTAACAACAGATTAAACTCCATAGGCGAAGGTTGTTGCAGAACTTGATGATCTGCATAAACAAATGAAATTCTATAGCTGCGTATTTTCGATGTTGCTTCGGGTGTGTAAACGAATTGAAACGAAAGTATCTTCAGAAACTTCGAAATAGTTACTTTTGTGCGGGGCTGTACATCTTCCAGCATCTTCGCTTTGAATCTCCACGGGAAGCTAGCGCCATCTATGCGCCAATTCGCGCAACTTTTGCCCCTTGCTAATGGCTTCATCACATGCACGCATGCTATGCTAGATTGCCGACCTATGACTGTAGCCCCAACATTTGGTCCGTTTTTTTAAATTTTTTTTATCACTTTCACTCGTTAGTAAAATAAACGCTGCTCTCAATCGCGACAAAGACAAATGTAACGAGGCCTATTTTACGGTTGATCAGTCTGGAATTGGCCGATTTTTGGAGCATTTTTTGGTGCCTGTGTAACTTAACTGAGCATAATTTTAGTTCAAAGAGGCTCTTTCGGAGCTTATTCAACATTTATTCAACACGTCCGACATGTTATACTTGCCTCGACTGTCGGCAAACATTCAGGGAAACGAAAGTTATTTATTTAGTTAGTTATGCAATGTGGGCAACTTTTTTTTTTATTATTGTAGTTTGTCCGAAGTTCCGTAGTGGAACTTGTATGGGCTACAATTTACAAATGTTGGTATTCGATTAATAAATAAATAAATACAA
>JAQFYZ010003650.1:0-12888 GCA_034695085.1 Cylindroiulus punctatus | reverse complement strand
TTCCTTTCAGACTAAGAATGACTCATCAAAATTTAGAATACGGTGCTCATGAGTCATGGGGGAGTTTGTTAGAAATCTGGAAAGGGTTTTGGGGAAAAATTCAGTGGTTGGGCCGAAACCACAAAATTCGGAATTCCAAAATTCTAGGGCGCGGGCGACGAAATCTAAATTGTTTTTCTATTCCCCCAAATTCAAACGTCCCACCCTGTACTTGGCTGCTCCAGCAGTGTTAGCTGGGTGCAGCGTCAGCTGACCCATGAACTCGTATTGTTGTTTTGCCGGAAGTCGGCCATATTGTTTTGGTACTCACTTGCTGACCGACACCCAACCAAGCTGGTTGGGTATTTGAATCATTGCTGTCTCCGGATAAATAAAAGGATTGTTAAGTGTACCTCAGCAACCACGCTCGCCTCTGATTCCAACACACTCAAGTTAGTGAATTTTAGAAGTACATGTATACAGGTACTTGTGTACTACAGGTTGTTGTGTTGGTGTGGAGTCAACGTGGATGATGCTTTTGTTGAATGCTTATTGCATATCTTTATATTGCAATCGTGTTCAAAGTCCTGGCGGCATTCAGATTGCAAACTTTCGAATGCATTTCATCACATGAAATGAATGCATTCAGGTCAAATCAGAAGTGAAATGTTCTGCAATCAGATTGCCATCATGAATTAATGCATTCTGAATGCTCTAAGATAAATGATAGCATCTTTTAGGAATCCATTTTGAATGGGGAAGTTTTTCACCTGAGTTGCACTACTGCAGTAATTCATCAATGCACTTGTGATATTTATGCAATTTTCTTGAATTTTGCTACTTACCGTTTTTCTAATAACTGCAGTAATACACTGCAATTATTCCGCAGCATTGTTTCTGCAGATGTCTTGCAGCTTTTTCACAGTAATGACTGAAGTAGTTTGCAGCTAATTATTTATGCGGTTTACCTACAGAATAACTTTATTTCAGTTGTACCACAAAAAACTGCAGTTCTACCTGACAAATACACTTCACGTACTGTTTCATAAACCTGCACCAGTTTAAACTGCAGGCCCAAAATCATTCCCATCTTGAGACTGTTAACTGTCGATAATTCGAAATAGCTAGCACCTTGGATACACATTTACGCTTACCATTACACTACAGCCATAATTATTCTGAATGATTAAAGTCCTTTGTTGTAGTAGACCACTAAAGGCGGATGTGGAAGCTTCTTAACTATCTCCTGTAGTTCAGGTTCCAGACTGGTGACAGATATCGAACTGCAAATAAAATATTAATAAAGGTTATATTCCAAAAGCTACAACTGTACTTTTACATATCCTGTAAATGATCAGCATATAACAATAAATTAAAATGATCAACAAATTCAAATTAAACATGGTATTTTTTTCTGTTTTATTGATAGGTTCTTATTGATAGGTTCGTCCAGGCTATTCTAAACCTATAATAGCTGGTAAAAGGAAAATGGCTGCCATAGCTATACTTGCCATGGTGAACAAAGTATGCGTGAGCTCTGATCCGTGAACGCTCGGCCGTGGCTCGGGAGCCAATAATTTTATATGTGCAACCCTGGCCACCGTCATTGATCGGAGTCCTATCGCGGGCTACAAAACGAGCCAATAAGCAGCATGTGCGACTCTGGGCCGACCACTGTAGGGCCGACCTCCAATTTGCTAAGGCGCTTTTCGGCAGTGGGCACCCGTTCAGGCTTCACCCTCTAAAAGTTGGATGAACGAATCGCAAAGAGAAAATAGCATCCTATTGGTTGAACTGACACCATTTTTCTCATCTCTTATTAGCCAACTATCCGTATAGGCATTCCCACATTAAAAAACGAAGAATAGTATACATTTTTTCCCGAAGTTCTTACACAATTTTAAAAAGAAAAGCTATACCAGAATCAGAATCTCAGCCGCAATATTGCCTAAACATGGGTTTAGGTCAGGGCTTCATGATGGCCATGCCATAACTTAAATAGCAGCCTCTGCAAGGTATTCCTGAACAATTGCTGCAGTATGTGGTGGCCTCACATTATCAAGCATAAAAAGAAAATTGTCTTCAAGAAATCCGGCATATGGCACTACAAGGTCTGCCAGAATTTCGTCAAGATACTGAACAGCGGTCAAACCTATTTTGTGCCCTTGTACCACCCTATCAATGAAAACAAGTTCAGCTATTGTGTCCTGTGAAATGGCTTTAGACCATTCACGAACCACCACCATAGCTGACAGATTTTGAAAGTCAGCACTGGAGAAAACGCTCTCCAGGTCGCCGGTACACTCGTTCATTGGTGTAGAGACATTCTGCTCACATCAGAGAACAGAACAGACCCCCGTTTCTGCAGTCCAGTTCATGCTGTTGGGCAAACTGAAGGTGTGCTTAACGATGACTTGCAGACAGTCTTGGACCTGCTGCAGGTCTATGAGGCTGCAGATTACTTTCCTGAATTCTTTGACTCACTGTCCACTGACTTACAGCCGTTACTTGGACACCACGAAGCTGCTGTTGCACTTGAACAGCGCATTCAATCGCCGGTCTCCCAAGGATGTCAAATCAATAAAGAGATCTTGCTCAGTTGTGGACCGAGGTCTGCCTGAAGCTGGTTACCTGGTGGAAGAACCAGTCTCCTCATAACATTGGCAGTCTGCCAATGGCAGACTCTTCCAACTGCTGACTATCTGATATCCAGCTGGTGAGCCACAACTATCTGGCAATGCCCGACATCACGTAAAGCTACAACTTGAGCAGCTACTTCTGGTGTAGTGGTCATTTTATCGAGAAACCATTAATTAACAATGTCTGGAAATGTGTTCATTAAGCTCTGTTAATCAAAGGTGTATAGCCTATAGCCAAAGGGGTACAAGAACGCATATGTCATGTTTGCCATTTTTCACCTCAAATATGCCTAAGGAATTTTATGTAAATTACATGAATTTTAAAGAACATGAAATTGTCTACAAAACACATTTTACCGATTTTAAATCTGACATTTAGATGCTGAGAAAAACACATTTTTACCCGATTCATGCAGGTTAGTCAATTTTTGTGAACTCAGGTCTAGATATGGCTAATGACGTAACCTCGCTTTCCACTGCACCTTTTGATGCAATCAGCCTTTCAAATCAGGATATCATAGACCTGAGCAAGCTCATGTTTATGACAACCAGTTTTTGTTTAGTGCTCAAAACCTTTCTTTTGCCAAGTTTTATTGTTTCGATTAAATTTCCTTCACACGTAAACCTCGAATTCATAATGCAGAAAGTGAGTACTTGATAATGATATATTGTTACCGATTGTTGCATATAAAACTTCCAGTTTCCATACTATTGCAATGTTTAGCAATTGATTCCAAATAAATATATGCTAACAAGTGATCAATGTGATTTAAATTTTCTGTTTTATATGACTTTTATGAATTTTGAAACCACGTAATATAAAAGCTCTCTGATGAAGAATTGCAGAAGTGAAGGATGCAAACATTTCAGATCATGTATTTCCTAGCAATCACCTGTTAAACTTTTTACATGAGTGATTTTCACAGTTTATAAATATACATGTATGTGTGGTGGCCCACATGCGTGGAGGGTCGCCTCATGGTGACCCCATTACAGGCAGCGCCGGATTTAGACTTTAGGGAGCCCGGGGCAGTCTAACTTTGGGTGTCCTTTGAAGGGGTGAAACGGGTGCCCCATCGGGGGGTCTGGGGGTGGAACACCCCCCAGGGGGATAGGGGTGTCCAATTTTGAAAATTGGAAGCAAAAGTATGAGTTTTGTGGCACTTTGGAGCGCGATTTTTCAAGTAGCCTTAAACATTTTAGTGATTTTTCAATTTGTTCCAACACAATGGGAAGAGGGTTATATATGAATGACATGAATGGTAGCTTTTGCAGGTACCAGTGCGACCTATTTCTGTTACAGAATTTGCAAACAGTAAGAAGCGCCCATCGGAATTGTAACATCAAAACAGAAAAGTTTGAAAACCACTGAAAAGGGGTGAAGGACCTCTAGCAAGGGTGCCCCCCCTAGAAAGGGAGCCCGGGGCATATGCCCCCTTTGTCCCCCCCCCCTAAATCCGGCCCTGATTACAATGTGCTTAACAGAGGGCGCCCCAGAACAGAGGGTTTTTGGGGACCCCTGCAAAACGGCCTGCAAGCACCTTTGCCCTTTCCCCTTCAGTCTCTCCCTCTCTTCTTTTCTGGGACCCTTGACTGGCTGACGTGTTTTTCACTCCTGCATGCATCCAGCATGCTCCAACTTTACGGAACTTTGGTTCTCAATGGCAGGACAGCCATTTTCGAATATATCTTCTTTTAACTTAAATTACATGTTAACTTGGATCTCCTTTTTTATGGGTTTTAAATGCAAACCTGGCCAGGCGCACATAGTAACAATCATGGCGCCAGTAATTTACATGTATGCCCTTGTCCAGTCACAATTTTTCCTCTCATGTTAGTTAATTTTGATGCATGTCATTTCCAACTTTTTCTGGAGCCTATGGTTAGTGCATGATGCATTTGCGTCCGCGGTAACATCACTAACGCGAATACTGTACCGTGTACTTTCGCTCACGCAATTCATTTATTTTTTTGTTGTTTTCATTACATTATTTGAATCTGTATGCGCCCCTGTGCAGAAATAAAATGTTTGTCCCTACAACAACCGGTGTCATGCGTGTAGTTCCCACAAATATGCTTTGCACTTCTAGCTGCAGTGGATTACACCCCCACCCTCGCCACATGGTATATCTTTGAGGAAAGCAAGTTGTTCAATTAACTTGCTTTACATGACAAGTGTTATTTGCTATTAAATATAAAGATGAGAGTAGTTTTCTGTCTAAACCAGATCTTAAAAAGACTCATTGGAGGATACGAGTGTGACTATTCAAAGTGAAAAATAAAAGTATGTACAGTACTCACCTTTTTTGTGGAAATAATGCACAGCACATTGGCGTGGCAAATGTTAAGCTAAAGAAGAATACATGATAAGACCAATGTTCTACATTTAAAACACCATTATAGTCATACTCACATTACTCCGCATAAAAGAACTTGAATTGGTGCATTTAAAAATGGATATTTCTGAGAAAAAACAAAATATCAAAATAAATATCAGCATGTGACAAAATTTGTCATATACCAGGGTGGCCACAAAATTTCCATTTCAAAGTTCCCTGACTATTCCCTGACTTTTCCCTGACTAAATTCAAAAAGTCCCTGACCAAAAATTGCGCAATAATGCATACATATTTTTAGCCATAATGAAATGTAAAAAGTTCTAGCAATTTTCAAAGAATACGAAAAACAGCATTATCAAACTCAACATAACTGCTTCATGTTACACAGGCAACTTAGCTCTCTTTTGGACAAATGTCCATATGGAGGAAAACCGAAAACTGTATTTTGAAAAAAAAGCCAATTTCATAAAAGAACAAGTTCAATTTCTGACCCTAAGAATCATAGCTTCGGGAATATCCTGAACTTCAGAAATTCCACCCATAGCCTGAACACCATCATACACCTGCCAATGAGCAATAAGGGATTCACTAAACTGATTTTCCACGACAGTCTTTGTTGATAAAGAAACCACACTCAATAAACGCATTGCCCTAGCTAAAAATTAGAATTTTTTTTTAAAAGCTCCACAGGTTGTCTGGACAATTGTACCTTGCAACTAGAGCCCTCCAAAAGTGATCAAGGCATTCTTTTCCTTGAAATAAGCCTAGAAACATGTCTTAACATCAGATTTTGAACACAAGTTTTTCAATTCTTTGAGTTTCATATCACCCTGACTGCTACCAATCCACTGTTTCTCACTGAAAACATCATATGGTATATCCCTAAGCTATGATGAGGGCGG
Source organism: Cylindroiulus punctatus (assembly GCA_034695085.1). Lineage (NCBI taxonomy): Eukaryota > Metazoa > Arthropoda > Diplopoda > Julida > Julidae > Cylindroiulus > Cylindroiulus punctatus. The sequence goes on along the minus strand of JAQFYZ010003650.1, from coordinate 7,029 downwards.
ATGGAAAAGGATTGGAGATGGAGCTGCTGGAAGACTGAATGCTGGGACAGCATTTTGCTTTGACAGTGAAAAATTTCCCTGACCACTTACAAAGTTCCCTGACTTATCCCTGACTTCCCTGACCACTTATTTTCCCTGACTTCCCTGACCTGTGGCCACCCTGATATACAGCGTGAATAAAAAGTCTGTCCCCCCAAAAAAAACTTTTTCGTAACGGGGGAAAAATTGAAAATTCAGATAAAGGGGACACATAGGAACCATGGGGTGCGCAATTTAATGGTGCACAAATATTTTACCGTTGACCACGTTTTCAAGGTCATTCAGACAGGAAGTACTTGAAGGATGCAAAATAGACCTATGGTGTGAATTTGAAAGTAGTAGAGGGGAATGCTATCAGTCTAAAAATGCTTCATTTAGTATTAAAATGCCCTTCTGTGAATTTAATTAAAGTTGCTTGTGATGAACGTTGATGCACTCCTAAACAGCGTCGAAGCATTGCAGTGAAGGCACGCGATCATTGTCAAGGGGCTTTCAGTCTTATAGGTGACATGTACGTTTGCATCAGCACAGAGAACATGCACAAAAGCAGGTATGTTTCTATTGGCAATGTGTTCATGCATCTCTGCTTGCAAATAAATCACCATATGCATTTGCTTCGCACTGTAGGGCCCCACTCACGATTGCGGCCCTGGGCCCAAAACCTACGCCACGCATGTGGCCGAAAAGTTAGACCCCACACAAGGCAGACTTACCTCTCACCACGTGCGCGTTTTCAGGGTTAGAGGACGTTGACCTCCTCAACCCGTACATTCAGGTGACGCACCTGCATGCCCTATAAAAGGGGCCGACGCAGATGAAATTTCTTCTTGTACCCCGCGCTTCCAGAGTGACCAGTCAACGCCTGCTGTACCTCCTTCGACGCCGACTTCGATACGTGCTGGAGCCGATCATCGTCGCTCCAACGTCCGTCCAACGTCCGGGTACAGTGACGCACAAAAACATCGCGTTTTCACTTTCTCTAATTATCGCGTTTTCGAGTAATCATAGTCGCGTTTGCTGTAATTCAAATCGCATTTCAGTTAATTGTAATCATTCGTCTGCCGCAATTAAACATCGTCAAAGTCTTAAAACAAAGCTGGTCAAGTTAGATCTTTTTCTAACATTAATCTATCTTGGCAACAACCAAAGCACCTATAGGACCGAAAGCCCCTTGATAATGATCGCATGACTTCGCTGCAATGCTTCGAAGCTGTACAGGAGTGCATCAACGTCCATTACAAGCAACTTGAATTAAATTCACAGAAGGGCATTTTAATACTAAATGAAGCATTTTTAGACTGATAGCATCCCCCTCTACTACTTACAAATTCACACCATAGGTCTATTTCGCATCCTTTAAGTACTTTTTGTCTGAATGACCTTGAAAACGTGGTCAACGGTCAAATATTCTTGCACCATTAAATTGTGCATCCCATGGTTCCTATATGTCCCCTTTATCCGAATTTTCATTTTTCTCCGATACCAAACTTTTGGTGGGGAACAGACTTTTTATTCACACTGTATATAAATGGAATGCTCACCTTGATAAGAATGTTCCGTTTATCCATGTAATTCATGAGGATTGGTGGTATTACTAAATTGAACAATAAAATTGTAATGTAAATTATCTAACCAACCTACTTTTCTAGTGCAATACTCAACAAATGAATTACAGTTTGCATGTTCCAAATACACTTTCTTGCACTCATGAAGCAGTAGTAGAAAAAACATACAGAATAATATTATTCTGTCAAGTCGTATGTTAATAATATTATGGCTTAAACCATGTGGAAATTTCCTGCAGAAAACATATGTGCCCTAAAGAATTTGCAGAAAATAATGGTTTTCTTCAAAACATATTCTTCAGTGGCTGACAAATGTTGTAGGACGATCCAATTATTCCTTATAACTTTAGTAAATAAAATGCTATAGCCTGAGACCAAATGAGTGAAACATTACTAATTTTATATGCAGTCTTGCTTTTCAATTTGGAGTTTGGTCAAGTGAAGAAATATGCAAATTAATCCAATTAACCAAAAATGGCATGGCGAAGGTTTTAGGACAGTCAGCAATTTTAATTATAATTGCAAAGTTAATTAAAAAATACATGTAATACTTCATGTACAAGTAAGTTAATATTTGGTGGCCCATCCTTTGGCTTCAATCACAGCAGCACACAAACGAGGCATTGACTCCACCAGTTTCGGTTGGAATCTTCTCTCATTCAGTCTGAAGACTTTGAAGCAGGAAAGTTTCCCTTCGAGGAAAGCTTTTCTTGGCCCACTGCACGCCCAAGAACTTCCCAGATGTGTTCTATTGGATTTAAATCTGGACTTTGGCTAGGCTACTGCAAAACTCTACTTCGTGATAGCATTCTGGAAGGGTTTTGGGGTAGACAGTGGTTGATTCACAAACCACAAATTCCGTAATCTGAATTCTAAAGGGCGCGGACGATGAAACCAAAATTTCCCCCAAATTTTGAATCCCCCGCCCTGTACTCAGCTGCTCCAGCAGAGCATGCTGGGTGCAGCAATCGGCTCGCCATCCGAGCGCCGACGGCCAGAAATCAATCAGCGAGCCGCCAGCTGCAGCCCAGCTAATCGGCTGTCCCGAGTTTGCCGCTCGCCGTGAGCTCCGCCTGCCGCTCATCAGCCGCACAGCCGCGAGCCGCAAACGGCTAACCAGCCGACAGCCGCGGGAAAGCGGCCAATTGGCGGCCCCCTGCCCGCAGGCCAACTAGCCTATTAGGAGCCAGCCGCCAGCCGTCCCGCAGCTCGGCCTAAAATCAACAAGCCGCCGAACCCGCCGCCAAATTTAAGCGGCCAACGGCCTCATGTGCTCGCCTGCGGCTAACAAGCCGCCATCACGTTGTCAGTGACGTCGACCGAACTCAACAGCGAAACCAGAAGCGGCTGCCAGAGACGCCCCCGCCAACGAGCCGCCAAAATTCGAGGCGGCCAGCTGAGACAACGCCACCGGAAACGGCCGTGACTTTTTCCCAGTCGACGGAAAAGGCGAGAGCGTCATCAGCGACGCCCGGAGCGTCACCGGCTAGCAGCCCCCGCTAAACGTGACGTCATCGAAGACGTCCCACCCAGGAGACCGGAAGTGTCGACGACGTGGACGCAGCAGCAGTGCTGAACATTTAATTTGCTTTAGATTATTGCATTGTATTACGAATTTGAACACTGTTATTATTTGCAATTTTCTTTTTTCAGCACCCAGCTGCATTGAGGGGAGCACGGCAACAAAATATCGCCGAAGTACAGGGTGTTTTCGAAAACGAAAAGAAATTAATTTTTGATTTGGTTTTTCAGGCTTTAATTAACTGTATTTTTCAATAACTAGCACCCTTATTTCCAGGCTATGGAGAAGGAAAGGTTCTCCGTTTCGTTGTCCGAGGGCGGTGGTAGTCGGGTTACCATTGCCCTCCTTGATGAGGTCAATTACGCCACCTGGCGCGAAGACCTCGACGTAGCGCTCATGCACCAGTCTCTGCGAGCCTACATCCAGCTTGATCGCAAGGAGCCCGCAGCAGACGCCGATGAAAAAGCGATCAGCAAATTTCAGGAACGCTGCGAGAAGGCATTTTCAATAATATACTTCTCGGTCCAACCCCGTATCCGCAAGACACTCTTTGAGGGACGGAGATCAGATAAGGATTGCCACAAGGTTCTCGAACACATACGAGAAACGTACGAACCTACGACACGGGAGAGGGTCTGGCAACTTTTTTGCCAGTTTTTCTCGCTGCAGATGCAGCCTCAGGAATCCGTCGAGGCATACATCGCCCGTGTTGAGAATGTGGCCAGCAAAATTCGCGACACAAAGGAACCGTTGTCGGAGAGGCTACAGTCCTTCCAGCTCATGAGGGGATTGCCGGCGAGCTTCGCCCTCAAAATTCGTTTGATCAACGCTTGGCCGGACGCCGAATTTACCCCCAAGAAGGTCAAAGAAGCCCTGATCGCCGAGGCACGGACTGCGCGCTTCGCGGATGACATGGGCCTCGCGGCGGCCAGCGGATCAGGCAACGGAGGAGTCCTGACAACGCAGAAACAGGGATACAGGCCTGCCCCATAGTCAACCGAGCGCGGTGGCTTTTGCTTTCGCTGCGGAGAGCGAGATCACTGGCAGAGGAATTGCCCCAGGAGACCGGAGGAGCCGGCGGAGACAACTGGTCGTCCGCTGGCCCAGTCGTCGAACTCGCAAGGTGCGAGTTCCTCGGCACCTAAGCCGAGGGGAAAGTCCCCAGCCAGGGCAGAAGGCCGAAGGCGTCGAAGGAGTGCATCAAGGGCCCGTGGAAACCAAGCAGCAACTCTATGCTGCATTGAGCACCGAGTCCACCACAAGAGACACACAGAGAGACACCGACAAAACCGACTGTGGCCGCAACTAAGACCAAGACTGGTCCAAGTCCTGGCACAGCTAAGGATGTGTCGCTTCGCCTTTAGCACCAACGCCTCGGGCATACGGGACAGGACATGGTGATACGCATGTCCAAGGGTGATGCCGTGCGCGGCATGCACCCGATCCATGAATCCAAGGAACCGTGTGCCATTTGTGAGGAATGCAAGGTTAACCGGCCATCCACCAACACATATGACGAAATCAAGACCAAAGTCCCCCTCGAACTCATACATGCGGACGTATGGGGACCAGCTCCCGTAGCTTCGAAGTCAGGCTTTAGGTACTTCTTAGTCATAGTGGACGACTTCACCCTCTGGTGTTCCGTGTACCCGATGAGGTCAAAAGACCAAGCACTCCAGTTCATCCAGGTGTACGTCCAGCGGATGGAGCGACAGACATGATGAAATTATTGCCAGAGACGTGGTTGCCAGAACAATAACGATTATTTTATTTAGTCCGGAAACACAACAGCCCATCCTATCGCGATGGGCGTCGGCCAGCAAGTGATTCAAAATAACAAAATGGCCGACTTCCGGCATAACTCAGGTTCATGGGTCAGCTGACCCCTGGGTCAGTAGTAGTACTCTTCTCCAGAGAGGGACCTGTACGGTTGCCCGTACATACCGTTCCTTAGGAGTCAGGCCCTTTGGTTTCAGGACAACTCCCACACCACCAGCCGGCTCCGATCCTGACTCGGTTGAGTCTGTAGAGCTCCCAGAAGCCGCATTGCGATGGAGATGGGGTTCTGTTGCCTCCCTTTTCCTGTCGCCGGCAACGTCAGTCTCGTCAATGCGGACTTGGCCCGTTTCCCAGATCTTGCCAGTCTGGTCTACGAAACGGTACCCTCAGGTACTGCTGGAGTAACCGAGCAGGATGCCAGGTACTGCGGTGTCCTCCAGCTTGTTCTTCCTAAGGCCCTTCGGGAGGTAGCCGTAGACCTTGCTCCCTATCCGCCGGAGATGTCCGACGTTGGGAGGATACCCACGCATCCTCTCGAAGGGAGTCTTATACCCCAAGATTCTCTGCGGGCCCCTATTCTTGAGGTATACGAAGGTAGCGAGGAATTCTGCCGAAAAGAATTTGGGAGTACCCGAGTCTTTACGCATCGCTCGGATAGCCTTCAACACAGTCTGGTTGAAGCGCTCTGCGATCCCATTCTGATGGAAAGAGTGCACGTTGGTGGTAACATGCACGAACCCCAGGTCCTAGTAGAATGCGGCGGACTCATTAGAGAAGAATTCCCCTCCGTTGTCTGTCAGAATGCGCTTGAGTTTGTGGCCGGTCTTTCGCTCCATCCGCTTTACATACAGCTTGATGAACTCGAGGACCTGGTCCTTCGACCTCATCGGGTACGCTGAACACCAGCGGGTGAAGTCGTCCACTATGACTAAGAAGTACCTAAAGCCTGACTTCGAAGCTACGGAAGATGGTCCCCATACATCTGCATGTATGAGTTCGAGGGGGGCTTTGGTCTTGATTTCGTCATATGTGTTTGTGGACGGCCGGTTCGCCTTGCATTCCTCGCAAATGGCACACGGTTAATTGGATTCGCGGATCGGGTGCATGCCGCGCACGGCATCACCCTTGGACATGCGGATTATCATGTCCTGTCCCGTGTGCCCGAGGCGTTGGTGCCAGAGGCAAAGCGACACATCCTTAGCTGTGCCAGGACTTGGACCAGTCTTGGTCTTGGTTGCGGCCACAGTCAGTTTTGTCGAGGACTTGTTAGGTTTCGTGGGGGGTTTCGTCTGCGTTCCGGTTGGTTTTGTCGGACTTTCCTGAAGATCCGTCACCGGGCGTGCCTTTATGGCGAAATGCTGGCCCTTATGCTGGAAGACAAGGCCCTTTCGGCCCTGCCGGTCGTATGTCTAGAGCCGCTCCAGATCCCCGGCCCAGGTCGTCCCTGCTTGACGAGCAGACTGCGACGCGGAGATCAGGTTGCGTACGGCTCCAGGAGCATACCATACGTTGCTGACTTCGTAAAGGTCGCCGGCAACCGTAAAGGCGACGGTGCCTTTGTCAGCAATCTGTATGCTTCCAGTTTAGCCATTCAGAGTTTGAGGTTTGCATGGAGCCAGATGCTTGAACCAGCGCCGATCGCAGCAGACATGTATCGACGCATCCCCCCCCCCACAGCCATTCATTGGTTGAGGCGGACTCGGTGTTCAGTGCAGCATAGAGTTGCTGCTTGGGCTTCCCACGGCCCTTGGATTTGCGTCCCCTTCCTCTGCCTTTGCCCCTGGCTGGGGATTTGCCCCTCGGCTTAGGAGCCGAGGAACTCGCGCCTTGCGACTTCTCCCCAAAAAATCCTGATGAAAGGGTGGTCAAAATTACTCCGGGGACCAGTCCTGAACGTTGACAGAGCCCTAAACTGGAGACTAGTTCCGACATTAGCCGTCGTGGCAACCAAGCCTGTCGGTTAACCTCATCATCCGACGAGGACTACAGTTGACTGACGACGGACAAGACGGGGCCAGTGGTCGATCTGGTGGAAGACGACCCATGTATCTGGTTCAGAATTGGATCCAGCAAATTATCGTCCTGTGTCCCTTACATCCATAGTCTGTAAGGTACTAGAGCATA